>VXBL01008946.1:301374-315939 GCA_013400195.1 Aramus guarauna | reverse complement strand
ACCCTGCCTGGCATCTCTGCCCCCCAGACGCCCCCCCCCGAGCCCCCCTCCAGCCCCCCCAGACCCAGCCGAGCGCTTACCCTCCTGCTAGAGAAGTGCTCTTCCCGCACCGTGCTCTCGGCGGTGTGCGGCAGGCTCGGCATCTGCCTCGGTTCTCCCCTTTTGATGGATTGTCTTCTCACTGTGTGACTAGAAGGAAAAAAAACAAACCCCAACGTCGAGTCTAAGCGCTGTGAGCGCGTGCATGCCGTGATACATAACCCTTCTTCTGCGATGCTTTTATTTTTCCCATCCAAACTCTTAAAAACTGAGAGATGGGTGGGCAGGAAAGCAAAAAACCAGGATTCGTTTAAAAGAAGCCAGTATGCTCCAACTGGCTCACAAACAAAAATACAACACAAACATCAGAGTTTGATTTTTCAGGGTCTCCTTTTAGCGAAAGGCAGCCTAAACCCTATTTTTAGGGCATAATGTTCCCCCGGCCCTTAACCCCTCGTAATTTTACCTTTTCCTATATCCTCTTCCCACACTTCCCCACAGCAGGATGCTCTTGCCGACCCACACTGTGTCTCCTCCCATGGCTCCCCTTACGCTTCCAGCCCCCCCGAGCAGCAAGGCCAGCCCAGGCAGGGCTGACCACCCATGCTGGGGACCCCCACGCCTCCCCCATCCAGCCCACGCCAGCAGAAAGCCACATAGCACCAACAGTTTCCATTAGCATAACCCTTCCCCAAGTTCAAGGCAAATTCAGCTCCAAAGGTGATGACCTGGGACCCAACGTGCTCTCTGGGTCAGCAGAGAGATGCCTGCACCACTTAGGTTACAGCTGCTAAATAGCTAGAGATGAAATTTTTTCATTAGGGCAGCTAAATGTTTGTAGAGACTAAGTTCTTCTGCCCCCTCCTCCTCACAGCAATGCATACGGGATCGGTAAAGCCAAACCAATACGCTATTAAAAGAAAAAAAATCACATCATCCCAAAGCCCACCGCATCCGGAGGGCTGAGCACTCACCTTCTGGTAGGGATAGGGATGCGCACAAAGGCTTTGTACCTCAGGAGCTCCCTGTGCAACTCCTGGAAGTGCTTGAACTTCCTTTTCACCTGCCACGTGAACTCTCCATGGGTCAGCTCGATGGTGTAAACGTTGGGGCTTGGTACCTGCACGGGGAGACCACCACCACAAGGGCTGCAGCTCTGAAGCAAGTTATTTTTCTGCAGCTGCTCATCTAAAGAGCCCTCATTCAATTTTACTTAAGGAGCATTCTGTCTCGCAGTTTCTTGTTCTGCTTTATTAGGTTTTATAAACAGACAGGAAACCTCCTCTCTTGAGCGTTCTTCTGAGACACAGGCATTTCTGCTTCCTCAGCCCGTGAACAAGCACGTGCAAAGTTAACCCACAAGCAGTATTTCAATACAGTTCTATGGAAATTAAAGGAAATTTCTGGAAGTTCTGACCTTCTTTGTGGAAGTAAAGCGTTCCACTTCCAACACACGTACTCGAACAGGACATCCTGTGAGGTACGTCTGCGTGCCCGGCTCTTTGAACCCACGGGTGTGATAGATGGCAGAGAAGGGAATGCACACTGGAAGGACCACAAACCCCGTTAGCTCCACAGTCTTATTACTATCAACAAGGGCATGAAAGTCAGCAGATAGTTGCAGTACTTTAACACGGGAGCATTTACACAGCAGCATTAATTGTACTAAAATATACCAGGTTTTATTTAAGAGAGCTTAAAGACAAGCTTTCACAGAAGGGATTTGACTGGAAGAGCTCAAGCGCTAAGAGCAATGCCTCCTGGTCCTCAACCAGGGCCAACGGCTGGGCTTGGTAAAACCAGGGAGGTTGCATCCTATCCGTCAACAGATTATCAGTGATTAAATCCAGGAGGGACACGGGGTGAGAACGTATGGGCAACTCACCAGCACCTTTTGGGTCATTTAGCACCTCCGCGTCCACCTCCTCCCCCTCGAAGTGGAGGTCCCTGGTGTCCAGGCTCTCGATGATGTTGCTCATGTCTGTAGCGATCTTCTTCAGCGTCGATGTAGCTGCATGCCTTTCGTCTCTCACTGACATCTCAAGGACCCGCGTGCCGGAGCTATGGGGGGCTGGGGAGGAGGCAGGAGCAGGGCTGTCATTACCCCCCTCTGCAACACCTGAGCACAGCAGGGCTGAGGGAAGCCCCCGGCGGCGTGTGGCCCCCTCTTCCCTCCATTCACCCCAACTACCCCCGTCCTACACACCCAACACAAAACGCCCAGCCCTGCAGCTACACGCAACCACTGCCCAGAGCAGCAGAAAAGCAAAGGTAGCCTCAGGTTAGAAAAGAACATTTCCCTCAGTGCCAGTGACCGCAGGATTTATACACTCCGGTTATACTTTAAAATGGAAAATACACAATATTTCACTTCCCAGCTACAAAAACCCGCAGGGGGTTGGTTGCAGCTTAGGATTCCCTTCACGCAATGATTTCAAAGGGAAAGCAAAGGAAGCTTCTGCATCAACTCGCCTGGTCACCTCCGCTATCTGTAATAACAACGATGCACCAGAGAAAGCACAAACCTCCTTATGTCTGGCCAAATCCCAAACTCAATTCACATGACGCTGCAATTCCCAGGTTAGGCTGCACAGAGGAAAAGCTCCCTCAGAAAAATCAGTAGGCATTTTTGTTAAGTGTTCTTCCTCTGATTGAACTAGCGATACAAACTCCTTGCGTTATTAAGATTTCCTCTATTTCTATGTTCCAGACGCAATCGCCCGTGGTATCTGCGGGTCTCACGCTCTCCCATGGCTCCGTCCTCTCAGCAGGCTCAAAAGTCCCAGCCACGAAGGTTCCCGTCCACGGAACAACACAGGGTCAGGGGCACCCCGATGCTCACAGAAAGCCTGGGAGCAACACGGGAGGATGCTGCGGGTCCTCCTCACCCCTCCAACAGCCCCCCCGGGAACTCGCAGCCCTTACGGGGCGATCTGCGGTGCAGGGGACCATCCGTGGCCCCTCCGCGGCGGGGACAGCAGGCAGCGAGCACGGGGAAAGCTGCTGCCTGCTCAGGGCAACGGGCAGGGACGCTGGGAGATGTTTGGGCGCTGATGACTACAGCACTTCCCACTTCTATCCCCACCCACCCATGCCAGGAGCCTGAGTCAGGACAGAAACAAGGAAGGAAGAAAAATTTAAAATAAATAACTACCAAAAACCCACAATCAATAGGTGAGGCATGTCCACTAACACCGACGCAAGCTTTCAGCGCTTGTGAGTATTTGCAAAGCTGCTGCTTCCTCCTCCTCCAGGCTCTGCAACTCACCCCGGGGCTGCAGACCTGGCTGCGGGTCCCTGCACGCAGCCAAGCTCCAGCTCCTGGGCATCTCCAGGATAAAAAGCCTCTTCAATCTTTGTTCTGCTCTGCAATAAATGTCACAGCTTGACAGCTACGCTGAAAAAAATACGGATGGGACAGACTGGTAACATTTTACAGAAGCCAATACAAGGATGCCCATTTATAGCCAGGGAAGCTCTTACATTGTGTGAAAGAATGATTTAAAAAAAAAAAAAAAAAAAAAAAAAAAAAAAAAGAGAGAGAGAAAAAAAGAAAAAAGTGCAGTGTTTCTGCTGTTAAAGTCTGCAAAGAACATTGTGCAATTATTCTTGAGTGAGCTCCATAGAAAGAGCTGGATATGCCGTAATTTGGAAATAATTTAACATTTTAATAATTCATGTGTTTAGCTGCTTTTGAAAGAACATTCTTCATTATCGTTTCCTCTCGAAACAAGTACATAATTTCATTACCACATAAGGCTGATATCTTGCAAGCTCAAAACCACATTAAAATCACTTGCCTTCAGGACCAAAAAAATGAATCCATTTGCACATAGACTTGAATCCAGAAAAACTGGGTCGATCTCTTCATTGTGCCAAAGTAAATGCAGAATCAGCGGCCTCACGGGGGGAGCGAGGGCTCGGAGGGTCCGGGTGCCTCTGCCACCTCCCACGGGTGCCGGGAAGGCCACCGCAGCACGGAAAGCTTTAGGACCAGACGGGAGGCTTGCTGGCCTGGTACATCCCCTCGAGAGATCTGTCCGAATAACTCGAACACAAACCCACACGTGTACAGCCCCGGGGACCTCATCCTCCTCTGCCCAGGGAGGGCAAGTACAGATGGGCTTTGGATGGTTGATTCGCTCCCTCGAAAGCGGGTATAAGGAAAGAGCATTCCTGGGAAGGCCACGCTGCCGGGCTTTCCAAAACAGCCCCGGGGGGGTAGGGCAGAGCCCCGACCTGCCCCACGCCGGGCAGTAACACTTCCCCACTCTGCATCAACGCGTACAATAAAATCCTATTTTATTTCCCGCTCGGCACTCCACACAAAGAATTTCTTAGGTCACCTTTAGGACTAAAGGATGTAAAGCAGCATCTTGCTCTGTATTTCTTCTGTCTGTACTCCCATTTGGAAACAAAGCAGTTTGTTTTGTTTTTTTCTTTTAATCTGAAGAGATGCTCTTGCTTCATGGAAACTTTAATGCACTTTCCAAAAGGAGGTTTGCACAGTCAAAGAGAAGACAAGCCCAAACACACTTTGCACGTGCCGTGCCAGCAGTTACACTCGCAGGAAGGCAGCAGACAAACACCAGGGCTGGAGGAGGAGCACACGGACAGGAACCAGCATGGAAAGGATGTGCATCCTCACCCTCCTCCTCCTCCCTGCCGTGCCAGGTACGGCTGGGCTCCTCTTGTCAGATTAACTGATGTGGTCGGTTAATGCATAAACAATTAACCAGTGTATGTAATGATTAATTGCTAAGGACCACAGCAGGGCTGCATAACTCAAGATTTTTTTTGTTTTTTAAACACCAAAGCTGTTTTCACAGCTGGCACAGACAAGTCCTGGGACGAGGCAGAGTCCGAAGGCAGTTGGACCTGAGCCAGTCCCAGCACCACAATTCCCCCTCTCGAGATTAGAGCCAGATTAGGGGCTCGAGAGGGAAAACGTGACTTGCCTACGGCCCCGTCACCAGCCCCACCGACCCGGGCAGCAGCAAACCCAGCAGGGAGGGAGCACAGGGGTCCGCTGGACAGCCAGGCCGTACCACGTCCCTCTGACAGCTTCTGCAAATTGCTTCATACGGCTCTGCTCGGTAAGGGCTATTTAACCTCTCGGCCAGAGCTCACCAGGCAGACTCTGCCTGCATTCCCACAGGCAAGCCGAGGAATGTGTCCGGGTTAATCTGCAACAGCCTGGGTGCGAACACGCGCCGAGCACGGTTATCCGGGATTCAGCAGCAAAACAGAAGGGCTGCGCCAAGAAGGTCCTGTCCATCCAGTGCCACCCGCTCCTTGCGCTAACGATGGACGGGAGAACGGGCTTATAAAACTTGCCGATGTTGTCAGCTTCGGAGGCGGCAATTACGTGAAGGACAGAGAGAGAGCTCCGACGATACTGGCAAACTGCAGAAGGCTGGAAATAATAGGATGAAGTTTATTGGAAACAAGTGCTACATTTCGGTATTTGGCTGCTGCCATCCAGGATAGAAAAGAGGTAGTAGGTCATTAAAGAAAAACGAACAAAGAAATAGAAAAACCCCACAGGGGGTTCAGTAGGTCAAGAACCAGCAATCTGAACAGAGGTAAAAATTGTGCCAAGATGGACTAACAGGGTCACTGCCTGCAAGCCAAAAAGGAAGATGGGGTGCCGGAGACGGGAAGAGTCGGACCTAAAGCACTTGACGCGTGGGAACAGCGTCGGGACTGAGAGAAGGCCCTCGGAGGGAACAGGACAGCAGCCTGCAAGCCTGCAGGAGACAGCTGTGAGCAAGATGGACAGGGGATAACTGCTCTGAATTGCAGGTTTAAAAGCAGAGACTGGGGAGAGAAAAAAAACCCAGTCTGATGGCAAAGGCAGGGGACTGTCCAGGAGGGGTCTGCAGAGTGCCCAGGCCGGGGGTCTGGAAGGACGGGCTGCCCTAATTCACCCTCCCGGGCAGGGGAGGAGGAACGCCGGCCCCGGCTCCCCCCAGACACCCCCCAGACACCCCCCAGCACCAAACCTGCCGCCCGGGCAGCCAGGAGCTGGCACGGGGACCTGCACGTTAGGAGGAAAGAGCAATGAGAAAAGAGTGATTTAAAGGAAAACTTCAGAAGGAATGAGGAAACAAGGAAAAAGGGAGACAGTAAAAAGCTGAAAGAAAAAAAAACCACACTAAAAAGCCCCACAAACACTGCTGACACGACTGTCGTCCAGCCCAGTTTTCAGATTAATCATTTCCTCTTCCAAGCACAACATCGGCTCGCTGTCTGCCTTTGCCTGGCTGTCCCCTCAGCACACAGGCACCAAACCTCTTGAGCCAGCAAATTATATACATCGGAAATAGCGATTGCACCAAGAGTCAAGCTTTCATCTACAGGAAAAATAACTATAAAAATTAGCTATATTAATCCCTGAGCCCTCGTGAATGTATTACAAACTCCTAGCTCAACCCTGCAACTTTGTGAGCGCGGTTTCTATTTTTGTTATTTGCCGTTCTGGTTATGCTTTAACCTCAGGTTATTACTTAGGGGATCATAGGACAATCTCAGCCTTCGCTAAAGAAACAATGGCTTTTCTACTTGTTGCAAAGGACAAGAACAGCATGGCTTTAAAGGCAGGGAAACTGGAAAGCAGAAAATGCACATTTTAGTAAATATTCATGAACAGTTCTGTGTTTTGAAGACATTCAATTCCTGATGTGAAAATATATGCAGCGGGTAATAGCACAGAGTACCTCAAATTTGGCCAGCCCAAGTTTATTCTCTTACACGTATCGCGGCTGACCCGCGACAAGCTCAGATAGTCACTGCTCCTTAACTAGGTTATGATGCCAACAAGCACCACGCAGAGCTCTGAACCCGAAAAAGCCTTCATTTGGGAAAGAGGGGAGGAGGGAAGAGGAAATACATCCCGTAAAACCAGGCATTTCCTGCTAATGCCTCCCAGGGTTTGATGCTCTACATCAACTCCCATCCCCAGAGTGAGAAACACTATAATCCCTGAAAATTACCCTGACTGCAGTTCTCATGACATCCCTTTTGGCTCGGGCTGTGACAAGCCACCTCTGTTCCCATACTTGGGTTTGTCCCGCAGGCAGTGCCGGTGCCGGGACCCACGCGAGCCTCGCTGACTGCGCGGAGTAGAACAGACAGGCTCGGGCTAACACAGGGCAATGAGACGGGGATATTAAAAAGAGGAGGGGAAAAAAAAAATAAAAATAATGAAACCAACCAAAAAAACCCAAGACAAAGCCCTAATGATTTGAGCCACGAATTTCCTCTCTCCTCCTGCTGCTGCCAGGAGCCTGGATGCCACACAGGCACTAGGAGCCCAGACCAGATGCCAAGGAAATCCCTCGCGCGATGCCCTCATCAGCTATTTGTCCTGCCTGGTGGCGATGAAGCTTTTCCACGTAAATATTTCCCCACACTTTAAACCTAAAATTAGCTTTGGACCACTCTTCTGTGGAGAAATACGCTCAGCTGACACGAGCCCTTTTTGAGGAATTATTTGCATCTGCCAGGAGAAGCCAGGCTTGTCACCAGCTCCAGATGTACACCCTGGCATATCTTCCTTCCACTGTCCTTGGCAGGTGTCAGACCTTCTCCGAGCAGCTCAGAAACGTTCCCTGGGCTCAGCATCCCCCCCCACCCCCAGCACCTGCAAAGATGGTCTCGCTTTTCCAGCCCAGGAAAGCCACATATCCATCCCGAGCAAAAAAAAGACACCCGCTGATTGTATTTTTCAGTATACCCTCCCACATTAACCAAAATCTCAGGGCTCTTGTAGATAACAGGTAGCACGTTACATTCCCTAAGTATGAAATTAAAAGACAGAGGGGTTCAAAAACACTCAGCAACGACTTAGCCCCGCTCTTAAGTTCAGTATGTGGAAGCCATTCAGGCAGGTGAGCAAGCGGCCGGCATGGCACGTGGAGACGCCTCCTGAAAATCTGCCCTTCTGGATGCTTGTACTATGGGGACAGGACAAGAAGATTAGGGTTTATTTTTTTAAAACATACCAAAAACCCCCTTGAATAAGGACCAAAGCACTGATCTCACCCTGGAAAGATCTGGAGCTGGAAAAGAACTGAAACATGAATCCAAATCAACAACAAACATCGTGTTCTGACATCACTCTGACCTAAATCTCTTATCTTTGGCCCAATCCTGATAAAACCCAAATATTTTAAAACACTGTTTCCAAAACAATTATTCTCACAAAGCTCTTACATTTAGTACTAATACCTCTAAAAGCAGACACCAATTAGCACTTCCCACTTTAACGATTCCAGCCCAGTTCCCTGGGTCTGCTTTATTGATTTCCATAGCCCCTTCCACGCGAGGCTGACTGCCAAGCCACCAGCCTGCCCGGAGGAGAAGCTGCATCACGGGAATCCAGGCAGTCTGTTTGCGACAGGGGCTGGGATGCTTCGAGTCAGGGATTGCCTGGAAAGAACAGTTAATTATGGAAGTCCCATATCTGCACCGGGGCAGAGCCCCTGCTGGGTTCTGCAGCATCCATCCCACAGCGTTCACGGTAGAAAAAAGGCAACAGAAAAAACAGGCAGGTGAAGGGGAACGATGAGGTAAGGCACTGGCCGTCGCAGCGGCAGCGCTGTCATTATGTGGTGACTAACCCACTGCTGTAGTCAGAAAACCCCTCCGTGCTGCATTTCTCCCCACGCCCAGGACCAGCCTAAGCGTCAGGCGCTTCACAAGGCCTCGTTTTATTTGCTTCACAGAACAGTAAAACATCAACACCCACAGATGAGCAGCGCCTGCTGACCTCACGCCGACGGGATGGATGCTCTGACTCCGGTGCCCCCGCTCACCCCTGCCCAGCGGCACACCCCAAACACAGCTCCCGCTCCCCGCGCCGCCCCGGGGGAAGCCGATCATGAGGTATTTATTGGTGAGTAATACTGGCTGCTTATTCATCACCACGTTTGGGATTCCTCGGGCACGGACAACAGCGTTTAAGTACAGCGCTCGCGCCGTGTGTCCTCCGAGGAGCTGTGCTCAGCCCCTGGAGCACCGTGAGCCCTCCGTGCTCCGGTGTGGTCACGGCACACGCTCTGCACCCCTAAACGCAGGGGCACCGTGCAGAACACCCCTGAAAGCCAGGACGGGGGACGCCCAGAGCCTCCAGCACCCGGTTATATACCACCAGAGACCGGCTAGCGCTGCAGCGGTTGACATCCTGGATAGCAGCAGCATCTCGGCATCCTCTAACCACGCAACAGAGGGTGGCAAAGGGAGTCCTCAGCTGAGGACAAAGAGGGGCTCGAAAAAGTACCCGTTTCAAAGAGTACAAACAGTAGGAAGGTCAAAGGATGCAGCAGTTCAGAGGCTGGCAGACACACAGAGCTTGGCCATAAAAGATTATGTAAAATCCCAAAACTGAGAAGCTTGCCAGGGCAAAAGCGTCACACAAAAGACGCCATCTGCGCCACGATCAGAGGTGACAAGGACCCCCACAGTGCCCACGGGCTGGCAAGCATCGCCATCGCTCTTATAGATAGCTGAACACGTCATATAAATACAGGACATATTTTCATCATCTAAACGTATAGATGTCTACACGGCTGATGCGCTATACATCACTCAGCGCTGTTCCGGTATCTGTCGGTGCCACGTCTGCTCCAGTGACCGCCACCTGCCCAGCCACATTTCTGCCGGGAATTCTGGCGGCTGGGAGCCGAGCGGGCTCGCTGGAAGGCAGCGCGGCACCTCCATCCCACAGCGGGGTTAGGTGGCAGCCGATCGACCCGAACACGTACAGATCTTCACGCAACTCCCGCCAGCCAAGCTAACCCCGGGGAAAAGGCTGCAGCCTGCGCTCGGGGAGGGATTTGGGTGACTGCAGCTGGATCCTCCAGCCCTGCTCCCTGCACCGGCTGCTGCTCCGTGTCACGGCAGAGAGCGCAGGTACGTGTCAGGAGCTCACCGTCCTCGCTCCGGCTGCGACTCTGCTGCTCGCCGCCAAGTTTCCATTAAGTAGGAACGTGATTTTTTTTTTCTCCTCCTGCTGTTAACAAACCACGTGCATAGGAAGGTGCTATCTTTTTGTCGACCCTTTACGTGACTTTCCCAAAGAAATGAGAGATTTCTGTGGGTATCAGAGCAACAAGGAGCAGCAGGTAAGACCATGTATTTTTACTAATAGTTTATTGCTTTAATAAAAGGCCATTTCTGTTGTCTTGATTTTTTGTTTTAATGCAATGTTTTTATTTAACAAATAATTTGGAAAACACCTGGTTGGCATGAGCAGAAGGCCACGATGGAGCTGGAAGGTCGCACCGCAGCGCAGGACTCAGCACCTCCCTGCAAGCAGCAGCCAAGCCCAGCTCCCTCCCCTGCCTGGGGGTCCAAGGCACAGGGTCATCTCCCAGGGCAGCTCCCCTGGGGCACCACCAGCTGCAAGGACAACCACTGTGGTTGTGTCCTTGACAACACCCAGGCTCTGTTGCTGCTTTTGCCCCTCTTAAAGGAAGCCCCCAAGCGCAGGGTGCACGGCTGGGACCCCCATGCAGTACTGAGAGCTGCTGCACATCCACACGCCCGGGCAGCCCCGGGGTCCGTGCAGGCGATTGCACGGTGCCGTCCCATGTTGATGCTTCCTGGTGGCCTGAATCAACCCTGCCATCGCGCACGCTGAACAATAACCTCTGCAAAGGTGTCTGTGTGTCAGGGATGTACTTTGGTACACCCAAAGCACAGGATCAATGCCGGGCTCATGGAGCGGGAGGAGCTGCATAACCTTGGGGACACCATGCAGCTCCAGCCGTTCCAGCGAGGGTACGTCGCAGCTCCCCTCTCTGCTCCTCGGCCAGCCCCCCTGCTGCTCCCTCATCCCAAACGGGACTCCGCACCACCCCGAGAGCACTGTCACCCTCTGTTCCTGCCTCGGGCACGGACAGGCTGGAGATATGGATGCACAGCCCCGTGACATGGTGCAGCCACTCGCATCGCCCCAAAATGCCCCTGTACCTATGCCTCCAAACCTGGGTTTAGCACCTTTCAGAGCGGAAGCTCCCTAACAATTTTTTTTTTTTTTTAGCAATTGTTTTAAAGACATTTCATGCATTCCAGCTAATAAACTCCACAAGAATTTGATGTCTCCATCCTTGGCCAACTTCCATTCTTTAGCCTACCCCTAAAGCTACAGCACTCAATGGCCTCAGCTCCCACTGTCGAGCAGGGACACCCGTGGTGCCCATCGTACAACAGGAGACCATGCCCGAAGAGCTGCCAGTGGCACACGCCTGCTCCTGTTCTGCATTTCCTAAAGCAGCTCTCTGTCCTCAGCCACAGCCAGCGGCAAACACGACGTGGGCAAACATCAGCCCCCAGACTCCCTTTCACAGCCAGAAATCTCTTACCGGTTCACGAACACCTTCATCTATGGATCTAGGATAACATTACGGCCTCCCAAGAACCGCATTCTCTTTCTCCCTGGCCAGCTAAAACTAATATTTGAGGACTTCTGGTTTACAAGAAGAAAAGAGTTGGCTTGGGGAAGTCCCGGAGTTAACTGTAAGAGAAGCTCTGAGCTCAGAGGGCAAAGGTGATGTTGTCCACAAGACTTGATGGAGGGCTTCTGGTGGCTTTGCCAATCAGCCTCTCCCAAGGAGACCCTCCGTGGGATCTCAACACCACCCTCCACGGGATCACAACAGCACTCAGGACACAGGGTACTTGAGTCACTGACAAGTTAATTTTTCTATACCTTGAAGTGTTTGATTCGTTATCAGAATTAAGGATGAGCAAATAATCACTGAGGTTTGGAACAATGGCTGCGGTTTCAGATCAGTACCTGCTGCACTAATACCAAACGCAGGCAAATTCAATGGAAAATTGCTCATTATAAAGAAGAAACTTGCAGAAACAGAATAGCTCCCCACGTTTCTTGCTTAAATACAACTAAACACCTGCAAAGTTATACAAAACAGCTCATTTACACACATTGACAATACTGACAGCTTCCCTAGAACAAAATAAATGCCTCTGTGTTTTTTTTTTATCATCCTTTCCCAGAGAGGGGAAAAAAAAAAAAAAAAAAGAAGCCTTCATCAAGCTGGTACAGAGGTGTGCTGATGGCAGGCGGTGAAAGGCGATGCTCGTGTCTGAACTGAAAAATCAGCCTCAGCCGCCTCTTCATTCCTCTCGGCTACCCACACACCCAGACCCCCGGCACCTTACGGGCAACGTGGGTGTCTGGACAAGCCAGAGATGCCCTGCAGCTCCTTCTCGTTTTGTGAAACAAGAATACTGTACGGTATTTTTCCACACGTTCCTAGAAGAAATCGGAGCATGAAGGTTACAATTTACAAGCTTAACCCTCCAGCCCTCGGTGCAAGATGGGTAGCTGCACACGATGAGCTAGAAAATTAAATATTATTTTTCCCCTCAGCTGCCACGACCTTCTGGAGCAGCGCTGCTCAGAAAGGTGTCTGCAGACATATTTCTACATGTACAAAAAAAAAAAAAAAAGCTGTTTGGCAGAAAGAAAAGCAATAGCTTTGGGAGGGAAAGAAAAAAAAAAACCCTGAACGGGCTCAGACAGCAGTTCTCATCTCATCGGTTCCTTCTCTCAGTGAAGAAAATGGCTTGTTTTGCCACAATTGCTGCCAAAACTCAGTGGGATCAGGTCTAACCGCAGAAATTTCAAATCCACCCAAATCCACCGTGAGTCATCTACTCTTCTTTCTTGGGAAGACTTAATGCTGGGTGGGACCCTTGCAAAAAGGNTTTCGTGGGAAAACTTAATGCGGGGGGGGCCCCTTAAAAAAAAAAAAAAAAAAAAAAAAAAAACCAACCCAAAACAAAAAAAAACCAACCCTGATTTGCAGGAAACCTCTGTCATGGAAAAATACGCTTCAGAACATCCCATGGGGACTACATACATACACAGATATTTAGAAAGAGAGGAATGAGAGGCCAAAGCGTTTCTTTCGGAAAAGACTCCGTGGTGCACTGCTTGCTCTCCGAATTGCGGAGGTAGAATTGCCTTCTCACACGGGAAAGCCAACTGCATCGTGTAACTGCACTTTACTTGAATTAAAAGAGAAAACGCAGACCCACAATATCCACTTGGTTTACCTCTTGCACGTCACATTCAAAGTTTGTTGAGGAAGAGAGAGAGAAACCCTTTTTTTAAAAAAAAATAAAAAAAATAAATGAATAAAGCATTGAGGCTGCCTTTCGCCAGCCAGCGGGGCACAGTTACGACGTACTGCCGTGGCCACAACACCCCAGGTTACCGAAAGCGGTGAAAACGTGCGATTAATTACTCTTGCTGGTTTAGTTTTACCCCTGGAGGGATCCCTGGAGGACACAACCAAGGGCCAGCCCCACTGCTGCTGGCCGCAAGGCGCCTGATCCGAGAGCCGACGCGTCCGGCCACGCGTGTTCACGGGAGGGCTGTGTTCTGGGGTGGGAAATAAAGACCGGGGGGGGAGAGCAAGAAACAAGGATTTCTGATTAAAAACATTCTCCCAAAAGTCCAGCCGGTCAAAAGGGAGAAGTTTCTGGGAAGCGGCTTGGCGACGTGTCAGCGGCACAGAGGAGCCCGGGGCTGCCGGAGGGACGCTGGTGGGAGAGGAGCCAAGAAGCAAGTTCCTGCAGGGCAAGACAAGCAGAAACACCGACGGGCCGTGCATCGCCCGCCTGCACGGGCTGGGACAGAGCCCGTCAGAGAGCTGCTCTGTGCCACATGGTCCGCCGGATACGGCCTTTCGTCTGCGCGCTGGAACGCTCGTCCCGGAGAAGAGGGGTCCCTCTGAGCCCGGACCACCTTCCCCGGCCGCGGAGAGGGAGCTGTAAACAGCCCCCAGAGCTGGGGAGCAGCACCGGGATCCCCCCGCGCCCGCCGCCGGCCCTGGAGGAGCCCAGGAAAGCACCAGATGTTTTATCGGCTGGTTTATCTTATTTGACCAAAAAAAGCCCTCACGTGACGGATGCTCACGTGCAGCATGCATCATCCACTGCTCCTTGCACTGGCAGAAATGAAAACCTAAGACAGGAACCAGGGGCCCACTGACAGCTTGATCCGAAAAAACGCAATCAAGGAAATTACAGTTTCATTATTATTCTTCTTCCCAATGCCCTAAATATTCTGAGTATTTACTACTGTCAGTATGGCCTAAACAGAACTCCGCACCTTGGGAAAAAAGACTCTTGCTTTTGAGTAAATCTGCAAATAGCGACGAGGTTTTCCATCCCCTCCAGCTCTGCACCTCCTCTCCGCCTCGGCAGCGGGTCCTTCTGGCAGTCGCTCTGTCCCGCTCTCCGACCCCTTTTCAGCAATTTTTCCCCCACTGGCATCTATTTAGACTCGCACGAGCCAGAACTGTTTTTAAATTCCAAGTTTTTATTCTCAGAGGCAAAACTCGCCTCCCTGCCGGCGTGCACGGCTTCCTCTCCTCCCCTGGCGAGGGGGCAGCGCGCGCTGGGGGGGTGCCTGGTGCCGTCCCAGCTCCTTTTGGGGTCCCGGCTCTCCGGCGTGGGAGCAGCAGCCACCAGACAGCTTCTCCCCCC
>VXBL01008946.1:282620-301339 GCA_013400195.1 Aramus guarauna | reverse complement strand
CCCCCCCCCCGCACCAGCAGATGGGCGCCCGGGGGACGTGGCACCCCAGCGCAGGCGAGCTGTCTGACAGACACCAGCTCCATTATGTCAACCCACCCCGGCTGCGATGGCGTTTATCTGCTTTAAGGATCTCGAAAGCACCAAATGCCATCGCAGCGCGTGGGCGCGAGGGATGCACGAAGTGCTCAGGGCAGTGGCAACGGCACACGATGCTGACCCCAGCGATTACATATTTTCCACTACTATTGCATGAAAACAAACTCTGAATCATGAAGATACACACACGTATATATATATATTAAAAAAAAAAAAATAATGATCCACAAATCCAGGTGTTTCCCTCCTGTTTGCTCCCCCCAGGCACCAGAGCCAGGGTAAGGGTGCGTGTCCCCCGCCCCACGAGCCACGGCTGCCTCCTGCCAGCCCGGACACCCTGTGCCAAGCAGGTGGAGAAGCAGCACGGTAAATATACGGGAAAGAGAAGCTGGCAAGCAGAGCTTTTTTTCCCCCCTCCCAATCCTTCCACCACCCCCTGCTTTCCAGGGTGTCTGCACACGTGGAGCCGGTACGGACATCTGGCAGATGTTCACGAGTCTGTGAAAGCGAGCGGCAGGGCAGGGGCACCTGGCTAAATATCTGTTAAAAAATATTTATAAATAAACACAAAAAATTTACACTGATAACATAATAAATACGTATCGCCATCCTGCAGCTCAGCGGGGCCGGGATCTGGCCCCGCACAGCCGGCCGCAGAGAAGCCAGGCTGCCTGCCAGCTACTCGCACATCCCACATCTCCGCGTAACAGAAAAAGCCTGGCAAGCAGCACCTGAACGAGGACTGAAAAAAACCCTTCTTTTTGGCAAAAATAAAGGCTGGCCAAGGTTTTGGGAAGGGAAAGGAGAGAAGAAAAAAAACAAACCCCAACCACAACTCCCATCAGACACATGGCCATGACTGAATTAACCCTGGTCCCCAGGAAAGTTTCCAGCGCACAGGGCGTGTGAGAGCAAGTTAAAAACATCATCAATTGTCAGCCGGACAATAGGAGGAAAAGGCTTGAAGTGTTCGCGCACGCCTCAGCCAAGACCAGGTGCTTACTGACATTAGACGCTCCAGCAGCTCAACACCCAGAAGAAAATCAAAACGCTTCCTCAGCTCTATTATACACAGATTTAGGGCCACTATATAATGCTCATTCCCACTCAAATTTTTTTTAATTATTATTATTTTTTAAACAACTGCTACAAAATAGCTGTTCCAATGAGAAATTAAGAACCACCTGTCTGCGACGAAGGCAGCAGAAGGGTGCTGCTCATAACAGACAGTCCTCTGGGGCTTCGGTGATTTCAGAGACTGAATTTCTCCTTTGATGCGTACATTAGGTAGAGATAGAGAAGATGAATCTAGCAGCCTGTATGAACATTAATAACTGATATTTTCTTTATGATTTCATTTCAAGGGAATAAGATTTGTGGCAACACTGGCAGTTAAGTGCATTTCCCTGACGTTTCTTTCCCTGAAGATTTGCTAGCTTGTTTTAAATCAATTACCAGCGCGGGAATAACTGTAAAAACCGAAGTTCAGTTCCTAACCAACTGATAGAGGAGACACAACTGCACTTCTCTGCATGGTTTTTCAAGGAAGAGATTTCTCAAATCACTGCTCAAGAGCAGACCCGCTGTAAACATGGGATCCTTCCTTTACTGCAGACGCACCTGCAGTTTAAAGAGCACGTCAGAAATTTCAAAGCATACCAATGCCAAGTTGACACAAGCCTTTACACTTTGCTACTATTAAAAGAAGTAGTAAAAATTTCTAGGTGAGGCACGGGATTTCAGCCTGCTTCATGAAAGAATGACTTCACCAGCAAAGACTATGTACCTAGTGCTTATAATTTTATTTATATGTATGTAAAACAGCATCTTCAGCAGTTATAAGAAACTGCAGTTTTGACCCCAGCAATCTCTTCCTCGGCTGGGAGAGCTCAACCAGCAACGGCCTCTCAAAATAAAGAGAGCATCGTGGCCCCCAGAGAAGTCACTTTATTAAATCTTTTTCAGTAAGGCTAGAACCTCAATGCTAATTTTCAATAATCCTGAAAAGGAAGATGTTACGTATCTGGACAAAATTAAATGTGCAAATTGGTATTTAAGTGAGACCCTTTGAACTTCTTTAAGTAGGAAAGTAAAATCTTGGCCCAAAAAAAAAAAAAATTAAACAAATGTACCTCTCAATAAACTTTCATTTAATCAGCTGAACCACAGGTTACAGAGATCTCTGTAAATTTTAATAGGTCTCTTCAGAGCGATCTGGGTTTTTCCCCAGCCTGTTTTGCTAAACCCTGTCCCTCTCCCCCAGGAAGCTCTGGCCAAGCCTGGGGCTGATCCGCTCACGGGCAGGGAGGGCAGTGCCGGGGCGCAGCCCCCCCGGGCAGCTAAACCCTGCATGAAGACGGGCGATGCGGGCGCCGCGGTGGTGCAGGCACCGGGGTCTCCCACATGCTGCACCCCCAGCTCCGGGGAAGGCCAGACACACTTTCCCACTGAAAAAAAAACCAAGTGATTTTACAGGTTTGGTGGTATCTCACAGCAAAAGGACAAGAGGAAGGGCCCCGTTCAGCTGCAGGTGCGGGCAGGGCAGTTGCACAAGGGGAGCTGGTGGCCACCATCTCAACACCAGTGCTCAGCACCCATTGCCTGAGCCAGGATCAAGGATCCCAGCATCCTTGGGCAGCACTCAGCATCACGTGGTAATGCTTACCCTGAAGGAAGGGGCTTTCTGCATGTCCACAGTAAACACAGTGCAGACTGATGACAGGCTGAGAAGGAAGGGTAGCACAGGGCCCAAGGGCTTAAACTTGGAGCTTCCCAACTTCTGGCAAAGCTGGGCTGGATTTGGCCAGGAGACCCAAGCCACAGAGCTAACCCTCCTGGGAGCATCATGAGAAGAGGCGGTCAGAAGTCAAGTTCCCCAGTTACCTGCGAGCCTCTGGCATGAGCTCACGCTATCAAATGCCAGAGCTGGCACGGGAAGGAAAACGTGAATTCTGGAGCAAAGACACTCGAAACAGAGTTCCCACTCCTCGAGCTGCAAACACAGGCAGCTACAAAACACAATGCCGCACGCAGACAGAGAGCATTTGTCCCAGCAGCCACGGATGCACCAGCCTCGCCATGACATCCCATTACTTACGATCATCAACCGAACGTCAAACCAGCAGAGCTTCATCCACCCAATTAAACTGTCTCTGTCTGTCCCCCAAACAGCCACGTAACTCTAATGACTTCAGAGGCATCATGCAGATTGACTTAAAGGAAGGATCTGGAGACTACGTAGACCTGGACACACAATACGTATTGTCGGGCTGCGTACAGAGAGCCCGTGTCAGCCCTGACCACGCAGATAAAACGCTCCCAAAGTCAACGGAGCTTCACCGGCTTGAATCATTGCCCAGGCCAGATCTGAAGCAATTTTGGGGCTTAAGATTGCCAAAGAGCAGCCTCCTATAACAAGAAAGAGCATCACGCCAAATAAAGGAAAACAGCAGCAGGCAGAAAAGCCTTTCCCTGGGAGACGCTGCGCCAGCAGCCCGGCAGGAACCGCTCAGGTCCTGCCCGTGGGCCCCGACGGCGGCTGCTGGGGAGCACGGAGCGGACACGCAGTTTCACCAGCCCGATTCATCTCACACACTCAGGTTCACAGCAAACGTACAGCTACCACCTCTGAATTCCCGACCCAGAGCCCCCCCCCCCAGCCCGGCGCAGGGCTCATCGGCCAAACCTCCCCGTTTCGAAGCATGAAAAACCAGTCAGCCATCCCAAGCACGTCCTACAGCGCTGATAAACACCTCCCGTCGGCAAAGTTTGCTGCCCAGCCCCAGCAGAGAGTCCAAGCAGGGAATTCACTTGAAAATAAGCCTTCTGTGTTTAACTATCTGCCTTTTTCTCCCCCCGAACCGTCCCAAAACAAGCCCCCCCCCCGCAGTGGGCTGGGGATCGCATCCACCTTCCCCCTCCCCCCGCCGGGAACCCAACCGCTCCGCAAAACAACCCGCAACTCCAGATCTGTTCTCCACCCACCTCCTGCCCCCCTGGAAGGGGGTACCTCATGGTGCTCTCACAACCGGCCGAAACCTTTTCCCAAGGAAGCGGCGGTCCCGCAGCCGGAGGAACCGCTCCCAGGACCCGCCCCGCTCCCAGGAACCGCCCGGCGCTTCGGTTGAAGCATCCAGGCGGGCTCCCCCCAAGGAGAACCGAAGCGCGACCCAGCCCCCAAGGCACTGCAGCCTATGAGCACTTGCTAATTAAGGGGAAACCACTCCCCGCACGTTAAGGAGAACGTGGGGATGCTGGCAGGAAGGGTGGAGGGAAAGGGCAGGGTGGTTTCATGGGTTCTGGCCCCTTCTTATGGTGGGCGCTTCTTATCAGAGAGAGAGAGAGAAAAAAATAATAATCAAGAAATGATCTATTAACGGCGAGGAGAAAGTTTGCTTTTTTTATTGCAACTTCACAGCCCTGCTAGTACGAAGCTTGAAGTGATTTGCTCCGCTCTCCTGCAAACGCAGCTTTTGCAGGGAGCACAATTTTCCCCCTTTTACACTCTTCTCGCAGAAGCCCAATTTCTTCAACAGGGAGAAGTCGGTTTTCCCCTACCGCCGCTAAGAAATTACATTTGGCGAGGAGAACAAATGAAAAAGTCAGTGCAAATTAACAATGAATTAAGTACACATGCGACGTTATTTTTAGCATAAGACAACCTAATAATTATGGTCACATATTGTTTGTATCTGAGCAGTACTTGTCGGCATTTCTCATGTTACTTCCCATGTGCCCTTTTTAATATGCAAAGAAGCAGATTTTTTAGCAGGAGAGACATTTTTTTGTGCTTAAAGAAGCGCTGAACTGACAAGCAGAGAAGCAAAAATCCTCCATACGTTGAACAGCTATAACACAGTCTTGCATACTGGCATGCTGGTAAAACGCCTGGAACCTGTCTGCAGTACTACAGCTTCCACCGCCGCAGCTGCACAGGGGACATCTCAGGGACTTTTTCCAGGGAATTCAGTGTTTCCATTTCTGTCTCTACAGCAAGATTTCAATATGAATGTTGTGATATTTTTCTTCCTTAAAGGATTTTTTTTTTTTTCTTAAACAGTGAGGAACTGAACCGTGGTCCTCAAATCTCCAAGAGATAAATAACCCAACTTTGGTCACTGCTGACGCAGAGACAGACTCTACCCCTGTTCTGGCACTGCGACATTGAAGCATCTCCACGTTCTCCACCAGAACAGTACCTGCTTTGTTCATGGGCACACTTGCAGCACATCAGCTCAGCTCATTTACACTGGGTTTACTATGCTTGGCTTACCAATAGCTTACTAAAGACAGTGTGAGTGGTGTGCTTCACATTTAAAATCAAACTGAGAAATCTAAGGTGGGTTCCCAATAGCGTTGCAACACGGCTTCCTTCAACTCACGGTGTTGAGCTCAAACACTGCTCCACTCAGCACCTGTGGAGAGCTGTGAGTCAAGGTGGCTCACCGGTGCTGTCTGTATTGAGCAAGGAAAAAGCACAGACGATTGTAACACTCGGTGTCATGAGAGAACAAAGCAACAACGAAAAACAGGGTGGAACTCTGCAGCAAAGAATAGGGGCAATGGGAAATACGGAGAGTCACCCTATATCACTGGCATCACCCTTCCACCCCAAAGAGTGGGCAAAGCCACCCTCGAGAAGGACATGTTACCGCAAAATGCAGAGAGGTTTCATGCTAATGCCAACGTATGGGATGGGAATCGGTGGAAAGGTGGCACAGGCAACATCCTTCAGGGCACCCACCTGCCTGGGATGCCCCCTCCCTGCCGTTCTCTCCAGCCTCATCACCTCCGCTAACCCCACAGCTGCCTCGGGCAGGACCCAGTGGGCTGCAGGGGTCTTCCTCCTCCTCCTCCGCCATCTCCCATCTCGGCACACCTCTCACGCATGTCGGTGCAGAGAGGGGACATCTCAGGCGCAGAAAAGAACGACACTCTCCCCAAACCCCTGCGCACCCAACGCTCATCTCAGCGCTCATCACCTATGCAACTGCCTGGCTGAATTCTGGCAAATCTTTACAAATCGGTAAACCTTAGCTCAGTTAATGCATATTTAATTTCTCCACTGCTAGGTTTATTTTGGAAGCCACTCTGAGCGGGGCTAGACCAGCAGCGGAAGAGAGCAGACGCTCTCAATGAACATTTTGGCATGCACGTAGCACAATTCCCCTCTCCCAAACACCACAAGAGAGCAGGGTCTTCACCCACAGTTACCATCTCTTCCAGGAGAAATGCCATTGAGTCCATCTCCATTAGTGATCACTGCACTTCCCCTAACCTTCCCTGTCCAGAGGCAGTTCATAAAGTGGATATTTGGCACATACCTTCAAAAATATCTTGAGCTCTGAAGAAGCACAATATTGTCTGTCGGGGGTTTCTCTGGTTCTCTGTTCCCACCTGCTTTTCAATCTTCAGGAACTTCCATGCATTCCTCGGAGGACACGTACTGCTGTCACAGGGTGGGTGAAGTTTTCTTATTTAACACAAGATGCTGGTGCAAAGAGCGCGCTGTGTGGCAGTCACACGGGGATCGATGCCGCTGCAGTCTGTAAAACCACGGTGCTAATATTAGGGGGTTTTATTTTATTATTTAGTTGCACTTCATTCATGTTTTTTCTTCTCTTTAAAAATTTTCATCGCTATGCCTAATGAGCTGGCCAAAAGTAGAGATACACAAGTCCTATAGAGACATCTGTAGAAAGGCTTGCTGAGGACTAAGAGCCTATGCTGCTGCACACCAAACCCAATCCAACAGCTGAAAGATAACCTGGGAAACAAAAAAGGTTTGTTTTTTTCTTTTTTAAATAAGGACCTCATCCCTAATCTTGGTCATGACAAGTGTGGTGGCCTCGCAGGAGGAGAAGGGAGGAGCAGAGGCTGTCAGACAGTAGCCTCAGAGCAGAGAGGAGCAAGCATGCAACAGCACAAAGAAGCCATCAGCTTCTCCAAGCCTCTCAAACCACTTTCTTGCACTCGGAAAAGCACTCTCCCCTTTCATTCTGTGGCAGAAGGCAGTTTTGCCCAAGGGCTGGAGCACAGGAGAGCCCTCAGTGGTTTTAGGGGAGCCGTGGCAGGGATTTGTCTGGCGCAATGAACACAGATGTCATCTAAATACAGAGTTTTACCTATAGCGTTTTTCTTACCGGGTTGCTTTGCCCTCGTTAAAGGAGCACAGCTACGCTAGCACAACCTCCAGCGCTGTTATTTACAGTATTAGAAATAACAGGCGATTCCCCAGCCCGGTGCTGCTGAACTGCTGACACCGTTCACAGCAACCAGCACATTCTTGGTTAGGTGAAGTATCGAAGGTGGCAAAAGTAAACAAACAAACCATCCATCGCTTGAGTTGAGCACTTTTCTGCCTGTCCTTCATGCCTGCAGACAACCTGCAGGACCTTTTCTCTCCTTGTATTTCCCCTTTAGCAGCACAGATGCTCCCTGGCCCCGAGCGCGGGTGATGCTGGTGCCTCTGCAAAGCCACAGCGACCAGAGGGGAACTAGAGTTAAAAACTGGGGAGTAGTTTTTCCCCCAGTTGAGCCCCATTTGTGAAGGAGCCTGCAGAGCCCTGGGTGAGGGAGGAACTGGCTGCATCGCCTGGCAGTGAGACGAGGGCTGGTCTTGGCACCGTGTGAGTGGGACACACGCTCCAGCACGGGACACCACCGTGGTTCCTGCACCCTGTCCCCAGCTGGGCTGAAGCCAGGTCTGTGAGCGGTGGGAGATCTACCATCTACCGCTCCTCTGCCAGGTTTTCAAACGGTCGTTCACTTGCCACGTAACACAGCGACGCTTGCAGCTTTAGGACAACGGGGTCGGTGCACCCTGAATACCTGACTGTAACCTCACAAGGAACTGGAAACGTGTTTTTCTGCGGCCGTTTCGGAACAGCGCAACAAGGGCCTGAGCACATTCCCATGAGACGCTCAGAGCGAGGGGGTAGAACGGTGCTCAGCTCCGACTGCCAAGACCACCACATCGCCCACAGCGGGCAACGGGGCCCCACGGACACCTGCACCAGAGACCCCAGGACAAGCCCGCAGGGTCCACACCGGGGCAGCCACCAGCGATGCTGCCGAGGATGGAGCAGTCCAGAGACGACCTAACATAAGCCAGCTAACATTAAGCCCCATACAGGCACAAAAAAGTGATTTTTATTGTTTTGTCCATAAGACCAGCATTCCAAAAGGAAAAGGAGGGTGTGTTTGCGGAAATCACTCCCCCACCCCTCCAAGGACCTCAATTGTCCTCCTAACTTTGGAGGAAGGGGCAGGGGAGGATGTTTTCACAAAAGGCACTTGAACTTGATGGCCTGACTTGGCTACAGTGCCTCCTGGGAGTTGTAGTCAGATCTTCTCCCACCCAAATGGCTTTTTCTGGCGCAGCACAGCAATGCTCCCCGTGACACAGCACCAGCTGCAGCTGTCCCAGAGCTCCCTGCCTGCACGGCCAGGGGACAGCGAGACCCCGAGGGATGCTCAGGATCCAAAACTTCCCGGGTTTGGCCAGAATATTTCAGTTTTCTTTCACACCCTCCCCCTCTCACAAAATTCCCATGGAAACAAAAACAAAGCTCTCGCTGTTTGGGTTTGATTGGGGTTTTTTTTTCTTCCTCCTCTCGAGGGTGGGGGGTGTGTGAATGAAATTGGTAAATGAAAAGCTAAAAAAAAAAAATTATATATTATACGTATGTATGGAATAAAACGTGAGCTACTGCTTCTAGCTTGATCTTCCCTGCAGCGATGCATCTCCGATCTGTGTCACCCTTTTAAGAGCCTCAGGGGACAGAAGCGGGCCTGAGAGCTGAAATAATACATTATTTCTTGTCTGGCCAACTCGGGTTTGGGCAGAAAACCCGCCCGTTGCCCTGGGCACGTCGCTCCGCAGGTACCTGGATGCCACCGTGTGGCAGCTGCCCCGGGCAGCGGGGGGGGGGGCTGCAGGGCAGGGCCCAGCTTTAAGGGAAGGGGGGGGGGGAAAAAACAAAAAAAACCAAAAAAAAAAAAAAATTAAAAAAGAAAAAAAGGAGGTTTTTGCAGCAATTCACAAAACTTAAAGGAATGCCAAGCACGTCAGTATATGAAGCACAGTATCTGAAGGAAGGAGAGAGTGCAAACCGTCTCCGTATGGTGTTAACTAAGACACACACTGTCTTTCTATTTAAAGCCCTACAGTAGCATGAATGCCAGGTTTGAGTGAGCTCAACAAGTCCATCTGAAAACAATCCTCTCTACCACAGGATCTGGGCACCTGACAGCTTTTAATGCCTTGCCATTCCCACGCAGTGGGATAGGACCCACCTTTACCTGCTGGAGAAGGGAAGCCCTGATCTGGAAAGGCGTTGCGTTAACCACAGCCACCAGTGCGACCTCCCAGGGGTCCAAAGCAGCTTTGGGATGGGAACACCTTCCCCTCAGCCTGGGAACCAATGCTGGCTGCACCTTGGCTGTGCTGAAGATCCATCCTGG
Organism: Aramus guarauna; assembly: GCA_013400195.1. Taxonomy (NCBI): domain Eukaryota; kingdom Metazoa; phylum Chordata; class Aves; order Gruiformes; family Aramidae; genus Aramus; species Aramus guarauna. The sequence continues at coordinate 291,778 of VXBL01008946.1, read as the reverse complement.
AAAAGCCAAACCATGTTTTCTCCCCTACCAGCACCCCCAAACTGGCTCCTGCCAGGAGGGGGCAAGAAGGAAGCAAGCTGTAACCCAGGGCCAGGGTTTGGGGTTTGCCTCAATTTTCCCTCGTCTACCTCAACGGCACTGTCGCTAATATATTTTAAGATGCAGTTCATTAAATGATGAATTACACATTTTATCATTTGTCTGTAACAGGTTGTCAAGTCGGTATGTTACTGGCAACAGGAAAAGAACTAAAATATTCTTAAAGCACGTAATGAGCACTTGAGTAAGAGTTAAGTAACAGGCACTTCTTTAGTGAGGAACCTAAGCAAGACACACTCCACCCATTTTGTTAGCAGACAAAGGCTTATATAAGCTGCATGTTACATAAAATCCTAAAATAGGGAGTCGGAGAACTCCTCCACCTTTGGATGGTAGCGCGACTGCAGCCCACAAATACCTGAGCTGACCTTGAACTAGCTCCGAGCTAACCCGCAGCTGGCAGAAGCAAGCGGCACGGACGGACGTGTCCTGCGTGCGCTTACGCTCTGGCTTGGGCTAACGAGTCCGGATTTGCCTGCCCACTTCTCCAGAAAGAGCCTGCCCAGTAACATGCTCCAAGCGGCTTTCTCATCGCTGGGATGATCGAAGAACGTCTATCTGTTCTTGGGTGCCAGGTCAGACTAAGCACCATCTCATCCCAGGGTGCCATCCCAAGTGAGTTATAACTGGTGCTTTGGAAGGAGCACGCAAACAGGTTATGGGGAAACTTCTCTGGGACTCTCCCTGTCTCCAGGGATTTGCAAGCAAGGGACTTTCCGAGCCAGAAGTGCTGGCTTTGCAATTTTGCATCCCCTGGCAGCTATTGCTTTCAATATATCCAGTCAGGTTTTGAGTTCGTATAACTTTCAACTTCTGCAATATCATGCAACAAGAAACACCACAATTTACCGTAATTTATCGGCTAAGAAAAGGCAATCTATGTCTTGCAAAATTAACTACTGTAGCTAAAAAAGGCAGGCTGGCAGGGCGTGCAACCTCTTTATCAGGTCAGGTATGCCTGAAAGCCTACCTACCTGTCTCGAGACAAATCATCTGCCTCAGTAAAAAAACCACTTTTTCTCTCTAGACACCTTACATCCCACCTTATAATGCACTATTCCAACACTCAGACAATAGATTCAGCCCACACCAACGGTTACTTCCCAGACACAAAGTCAAAAAACGTCTCAGAAAAGAGGATTTGCAATTCCCTCCACAACCCAGACACCCAATCCTCCTTCCCACACCGGTATCAGATGCAGTTTCATGAGACGTTGGGGATACTTAGCCAGCTGGGGGAAAAGTAGGGGGGGAAAGATCTTCAGAGAGAGGACCGTCGGCCAGGCAGAGCAAAATGCGTGAGATATGCTCCGGACTACAAGGATGCTATTCATTACAGTAATCAGTTTGCTCTGCGGTACTTGCAGAAACACGCCAAGGCTGTTATGTGATTCTGCCTGACTTACTGAGCGTTTGTGATTTGCCTGACCTTTGCTCTAAATAAATGGGAGCTGCACAGAGGGAATTTTGATGCAACTCCCCTGCTTCTAGAGCATCCTCCCCGGCTGCGTCCCACAGGCTTCCCTGGAGCTTGTTTTAAGGGAGAGACAGACAGAAGGCAGGCAGGAGGAAAAAAAATGAAGAAATTAAATGCAAGCTGTCTGCCCCCCCCCAAAAAAAAAAAAAATTAGAATAGGCTGGCTTTGGTCTCTATTATGTTATTTATCTTACTTCCGAATTAAATCCAGATGACATAGATAAGACAGTGGTGACCCCTAGTGCCCTCTCCAGCTGCAGCTTCCACTGTTATTCCCTGTATTGATATTTGAGCATTACAAACAAAACGGGAAGCAGCAGCACCTTTCAGTTTTGCTCTTCCTTCACAGAGCTTCACTCTCCCCTTTCAGAAACAGGATCTAATTTCCTCTCCCTACTCAAACACTATCACTGCTAGGCATTCACTGCAGCATCCCTTTGTCCCTGTTGTCTGGGAACAAGATTAAACAACTTTACTTGTGTAAGAACTTATTATATTCCATTGACCCTATCATAGTACATTTATGCTTATTATGCTTGTAGAAAAGAAAGAAGAACCTCTTTTGCTAACTCCAAGCTTGTCAATAGCGAAGAACAGCCATTCAAACTCCTGAGAGGAGACCTTTGTCTTGTATGAAGTGTATTTTGCAGCTGAAAGGAGCAAATCTTTCCTGTGACAGACATCAGTAGGCACCTTTTTTTTTTTCTTTTTTTTTCTCCTAGCAATGTCAAAACTCGCTGTTCCTGTGACTCAACCCACACCAGACGTACCCTGCTCACTGAGCTGTGGGATGCTCACTGGGGGCTTTTCCTGGTGCTGTCATGGAAGAGCAACATGTCTTTAAAAAAAAAAAATCTTAGGAGACCTCCTTGCAGCTTACTTTGGGATGCAGGATCTTCCTTGAGGAAATACATAAGCCTGAAGGACCTTTGGCTTCCTGATAATGGAGAGCTTTGGGCATCTCCCCTCTTGCACAGGCTTGACCCACCACCACCCTGGGTGCGTGGTACCCCCCTGATGCACAGCTCTGGTGAACAGCATTGTGCTTTCCATCATTTAGCATCTCAGAATTTCACATATTTAATAGGATCTTGTCACCATCCCCTCAGCCAAAGAAACCACCCTCGATGGTCCCCACAGCAGCATGTCCCCGGCAGGGGAGTTGGAACTAGATGATCTTTAAGGCCCCTTCCAACCCAACCATTCTAGGATTCTATGCCTCCACCCTCAGGAGAGCAGCAAACACTCCTGCACAACTCTGTCCAATGCCTCTCCAGCTCCGTGTTTCTTCCCTGCCCGTTGCAGACAGACACCAGCGGCCATCCCCCGGCACCCCTCATGCTGCATCATGCTGGCTGCACCGGGGCTCCTCTGCAGAGCCCAGATTCCCAGAGCTGCCACCCACTTGCAGCCCCTCAAGCCCCAAGAACAGTTTAGCACTTCCCAAACCAAACATTAGTTCCCAGCTCAGCATCAGGGAGCCCCTCCTGAGGCTGCATTTGAACCCCCAAGCTTTGCACAGGGCACAACGCATCTCTCCCACCCCACGTGCAGCCCAAGCTCGGTCCATCAGCCTCGCTGCCCCAGTGGACACGGTGCCACCCCATCCCACAGCACCATCACCACCCAGCCAGCACCTCCTTGTCCTGTCACTGCCTGCCAGCCCGTTCCTTTACTAGAAACAACTTCAAGGTCGCAGCCAGCCCTTCCTCCCCAACATCTTCTCACACTCACCCAGATCCCCCAGTCACTCATCCCCCAACTTCCTTCCCCTAGAGCCCCCAGGCTCCCTGCAGCCCTCTCCACCCCCTCCACCCGGAAAGCACCACCCCCCTCCTCCCCAGCTGAGCCTTTCCTGGCATTTAGACCCGGGACTCAGCCCAGCTGGGCACGGATCAGCCCGAGGTGAGGCTGGTCGGTGTCCCTGCAGCAAGGGTTTTACTCATTGCAGGCCTAGGCTGGCGTGCTGTAACGAAAGCTTCTGCGGTTCTTCCAGTTTTAGTGCAAGTTCTTTATCTGTTCTAGACATAACATTGTACTGCTCATGTGCCTACTCTCTGAATCATTTTTCCCTGGTTTTATTTCTCTAGGTGGACATGTTCACTTGTTTAAATTAAAAGCAACAGTTTCTGAGTTGAAGTTCCCTGTAATGTTTTATTTTTAAAGTAGACTTTGGGGGGCGGGGGGGAGGATAGGAAGTGTGCTAGTCGTTGCATAATTTTGAGTTGGTTTTATCTGGTTTAAATCTCACATACTTTTCTTGTACAGTGCTGAGATACCCTGTCCTACGCAGCATACCACCAACTCGGTATTGCTCCCATGTTGCTGGCTCCAGCGCTGCTGCAAGCTGCCCACTTTATTTTCTTTTTTCCTCTGCTGCATTTAAGTATATGCAAAAATCTCATCCTGTGAGCCACTGTTTGCTTCTTTCATAACGTTACATACCGAGTTTCCTGAGTTTCTTTTCCTTTCTAGCTTTAGTAAACATCATTTTCTCTTTATTGCTATTCTGACTGCGTATGATCCCATGTAGCCAAGGCACTACAGAATATCTCTCTCTGTAGCGCACACCTCTTATCTTTCTATAGGTGCATTTTTTAAAAATGGTGAATTTTCTCTATATTGTCACTTTCCCATTTTGCTTGGTGCTAACTTTGTGTATTCCACTTATGCTCTGCATCTAAAAAAACCTCTGTCAGGCTTACATGTGCCTATAGCCACTAGCTGTATTATATTTCAGTGTCTCTGAATATTTTCATTTAAACTCTGGCTTTGTTCACTAAAATGCTCAAAATTGGTTCATCACTTTTTTGTTATCACACAAATTATCTTTTTTGCATATTTTTGCAATATGCTCCTTTTCTGGTTCCTCAAGTCCTTGTTTATGGTATTGGAAAGTTATTCTGATGAAGTGAAAATGTTTTCTTGGATGTCACCTGAGACCTCTCAGGACGTTGTCACGACAGACCTGAATGTCAGAATCTGAACCGGGCAAAGCTGGATTTGACACAAATCCAGCTGGTGGAACAGTCCATCATCAGGTGAAGTAGAATCATCACCGTTAAAAATACCTTTATTAAAGATTGGAGTTTTTCCCTTCCAAAGGCTACGCTTGTTCAAGGAAACTATAAAGCCTGTGGCTTGCCTGACACTGCAGGTCAGACCAGATGATCAGAATAGCTTATTCTGGAACTCATACTGAAAAACTTACAAATATCCGGGCAAACTGCAACTGGTAGAGAGATGGTCAGACAAGATAAGGATTTGCTGCTTCTAATTGTAAATGCTCTGAATTTGCCTACAGTCCTGTGAGATACCCGCGTCTCCCACAGCAACTGGTAGTGCAGCTGCTTTTACTCTGTTTTCCTTTTCATCTGAGCTCTGTAAGAACTTTCAAAACTTTCCTGTTCAAACCTTTGTTAGAAAACTGGCCTAATACATCTCATACCACTTCACCTCCACCTTCCTGGCTATACAGAGCCAGTGTTTTACCACGGTTATTGTTGCATTTGTGTCTCCCCAGTTCCTGACTCATATAAATCAGAGAGATGACTCACTCGGAAGAGTTTTTCCAGTACTCTGGAGAAAAGGAGATGGTGCCAAGCCGGAGGCAGCTCTCAGAATTTGCTCCTTAACATGCTCTGGTGGTTCCTCTGAAGACCTCGTACTGGGGCCATGAAGCTTAACACCAGGATGGCTCTGTCCCCTCCTGCCACCGCCCCGTCTCCTGCGTGATGCTGCACACACCGTCTCGCTGGTACCCACGGGCAGGGTGGCCGGAGGAAAGAGGATTTTTTTATGTCGTGGCCCGTGGGATGGATCACAACAGGAAAAAAAAAAAATGAATGAATCATGAAAGTTTCGAGACACGGTGAGCTGGAAAAGCCCCGCAGGCTTTGCAGGGGCTGCAGAAGGAGCAGCAGCCGGCACAGCTGAACGCAGGGCTCTGAGGTGACCGGCAGGTCCCCCAGAGAAGGACCAGGCTCCCCACGGCACCGTGCAGCAAAGGCGTGCAGACGCATGGGAGGGAAACCCAGGGTGGGGCAGATGCCACCCCCCAACAGAACGTACACAAAAAAGGTTTTGGTTTTCCTTCAGAACGTCTATCAGGAAGCATAAAGCTAGTCTCAAAAAAGTTATTTTACACTTTGAGAAACACACGTGCAAAAAGGCAATAAGAAGTGCAGTGCACTGCCTTTCCAGAGTTTAGACCAAACTCAAAGCTGCCATCAGTCCCAGTTCCCCAGTACTCTGCTCCCAGTTTGCTCAGGCCCTCCACTAAAACCAATAGCATAATTCTCTATTCCTCTTTGTTTTTTCCTGACTCCCAGACGTTTTGCACAGTCCAAGCAAAATATGTAAAAGCATGCTTTGGAAAAGGAAGAGCGAGTGAAAACCCCAAACAATTGAAGAAAGACAAACCCTTGCGTACAAAACCCGAGCAGAGTCCTTGCAATCATTTCTACTGATACTCACCGGCACGGGAGCTGCACAGACCTCAGGAGAGCACTACCGGCGTATATTCTCACCTTCCTTTAATTCTGACCGTAACTCTGGGAAGACCAGAGTGTTACAAATCACAGCGTGCTCGGCCGACAAAGATACCCAAGTGTACAACACAGGACGAGTTGCCTTCACATGGACGTCTTTTGCAAGGCAATAACTGGACACAAGTGTTTATCTGAGGTTCAGGACCAGCACGCTGAGCAACACGGTGTTTACCTACATGTACAGCAACTCCCATTTGCCTGGCTAATCCATCAGGTCCTCTCTCAACAGAGGTAAACGTTAAAGGAAAAGCATTAAAAACTTTGGATTTCATCCAGTTTTCACACTTTTTCAGCTGGCAATTGGTGTCCCATTATAGATTTCTGAAAATTATTAGCAAATATATAAAGAACACTAACGAACAGCCACTAGCATGCTGCCTTCGTGGTGTCAGCCACTATTAAGCCTTTACATGAAAGTGGCCGAGAAGTGCCAAACCGGCCTGTTCTACCCTCTGTCACACTTGCTGAGGGGATGTAAGCCTAAACCAGAACTGGCTCTTCAGCAACTGAATTATAGCGATCATGTACAACAGCCTGTAATGCACACCCAGGTTTTTAATGCCACTTGGTCTTTCACTTTATTTTTTTAACTTTCTGCCAGTCCCTCATGGATTCCTGGATACCCAGTTATCTCAGATCGGCTGGAGCAAGGTCAGTGCTGGGAATTTGCTGGCTCCCCCACGTGTAGATGAACAACAAGAGCGTGAGATGTTTGTTCGGCATCTGCTCCACGGCTACAGCCCCCATTTCCAGCTGAGGACACCGAAGGTTTCTGTGCTCATACAACAAGGGCTGTCACGGCATCATTCCTGGCATCTCTCCGAACGGCAGAGCCTTATGCCAATGACCGGCGTGTGCTTGGAATTTGCATTAATGTTGAACTGCAAAGCTGCTTCGGGACATGCCTGTTTCCAAATCTTTGGGTTCTCCCAGTAACCAAGCACCTCCAGACTGGTTTATGCCAGCGAAGGCTGCAGCTGGGCGTGATTCAGAGCTGCACGTCTGCCTTCAGTACTGACTTAAGTAACTGAGTAAACTGCCCATCCCATAGCCAAACAGCCTTATCTCCTGCCAGCACCTTTCCTTCTGCATTTAAAGCAAAACCACACTTTGGAGTCAGGAATGAAGCTGATGAGGGAGAGGACAATTTCACATCGCTTTCTCGTGCTGTTAGCGGCACTCCCAAAATTAAACCTCGTGCCAATGAGTGCCGCGCTGAGCCAGACCCAGCAAACTTCCGCTCCAGCCACCCGGCACTTACCTGGCTCTGAGCTAAATTCACCGCAAAGTTCCTAGCAACGCTGTGACGTGCCACGCTCGGGCGTTGATCCGTGGGACGCAGCCAGCGGCGTGAAATCCCAGCACCGCGCTGCAGATGCAGCTATACCTGGAGCCCTTCTGGAGCCTGCGGAGAAGAGCGTAGTGCTTCTGCTCCTGGAGGCAGCTGGCCCACAAGATGGATGAAGTGAAGAGATAAGCGGGTGAAGATACGCCAGCAGCAGCACAGGATCACTCGCCGCAGCTCCAGCTCTGAGGTGCTTCCTCTTTCTGACGTCACGTTAGTGTCACGCCGAAAGACCAAAAAGCAAGCGGCTTATGGCCTTTTTTTTCTTCTTTTTTTAATAACCACTTCAGTTTTTATTGTTTTAAAGGTAGGAAGAAGTGACTTTTTATCTCAAAACAGTTGGGGAAAAAATTTGTATAATATTCCTGCATCTAACCGTATTAAATAGAAAGTAAAAATTCCCCTGCAGTTTTCAGACAACCAGTCAAAACCAGGACTCTGGCCAACCACTCTCTCCATCATTTTTAACAGATCTGTGCTGCAAGGGTATTGATGCTACTTTAAAAGTGGGTGAACAGAGGTGGAGAAGTGTGGGTGCACAGTGACGGCAGAGGAAAAGGTGCTGCAGGATTGCACGTTCTGGCTCAAAATGCCCAGGCCCTGATACAGCGTGTGTGTCTGGTGTGAAACCACTCAGCTATTCCAAACTGCTAAAAATACCTTCACAGGGTAGCTCTGCTTTTCTTCTGTTGCCTCTGATGCCCACGTGGTCCCAGGGGAGCCATGTGCATACAGCATCCTGGTCTACAGGGGACACGGCCAGCCCCGGAGGCTTTCCAAGAACAATCATTATCGCTGAGCAAGATGGTTGTGGCATATTTAGATGCGCAAATATTGATTTTCTTGTAAATAGACGGCAGTTGCGTGGCCCCTCCGCTCACTTGCATTTCCTTGGGTGCATCTCACCCAGCCATCACGCGCCGCGGTGCACGGCTACTTATGGCCATCTGCCTAATTATTTCATATAAATACTGAGCATCGCGTGCAACATTCGCTGAAATGACAGCCTTTCGGGGAAGAGGTAGTGAATGTTCATGCGGTGCTAGTGCCTGAGCTTCAGCAACTAAAACTTGCTTCACAGAAATTGGAGCAAAATGAGGCTTCCCTGCCAGCAGCAATGAGAAAGGAGCGTTACCTGATTGCCTTTTGCCGCAATTGCACTGTGTTATTTTCATCCTGCGAGGGGCAGGGAAATGTTGTAAGTGGAGAGGGTGTGATTCCTCTCACAGATTTACTTTCGGCAAGTGAGGATATTTCTTACAAACTCTTCGGAAGTCCTTGATTCCGCGTTTTTGAAAGGTTGTCTCATCTTTGCTCTGAAACGCTTTGCTTTTCCATCTGCTAGTTCCTGACACCGCGGGTTCTGTCCGGCTGGTGGTTCAGGCTGAACCCGCAGAGCAAAGCGCTCCTGAAACTTCATTTAGGGATGAAAAGGAATGCTGAGATTCCCTGGGAGAAATCTGAGTGACCAGATCTGGAAACAGAGTACAGCAAAAAGATGGACAAGGGTTAGGCTTATTGTATTAAGGTTAGTATTTATACTAGTGCTAGTACTTGTTTGAGGCCGGTATTTATTTCAGTAAACTCCAGCTATCAGTGAGCAGCTAAGTCCCTCCTGATCAGGTGGGGAAAGCATGCTATTCTTGAAACACCAGTGTGTTGGGTTTGCGTGGCAAGGTTTTGGTAG
>VXBL01008946.1:220058-274375 GCA_013400195.1 Aramus guarauna | reverse complement strand
GGGGGGGGGGGGGGGGGGGACCACGGGTCTGAAATGAGTTTGATGGTTATCAGCGGCGTGCCCCCAGGATTGCATATGGTAAAGTACACAACACAATTGCTTTGGCTCTTGCAATCAAAATATTTGCTGTGGCGGGCAGGGAGAAACAGGGATCCAGCCTGATGAGCAGTGGGAGGCACCCAGCCCTAATCCCTTTGAAATCAAAGGCCTTTCCCCCACCATGCCCAGGAACAGAAGCCAGGAGTGACCTCCAGCCTCCAACACGCTGCTCAAAGCTCTCAGTGACCTTATCTTTCACGTTTGGGGCAGAGACACCAACTGCATTAGCTGTGCCATACACTACATTTCCTGCCACAGGCTGGACCCTATTCCCTCTGAATTTCCCTGCCACAAAAACATTACATCATCAATAACTCCCTGGGGAGAAGGTGGTCCTGCTCTGGAGGACACGTCCGTGTCCTGCCGAGGGTGCTGGTTTCGCTCTGGCTGCGATGGGCAGGTCAGCGTCGGAAACAACGAGCCCAGTTGCTGTCAGCGAGTTTCTGGCTCTCTGCACCGGGAAGGGGTCTGTCCTCTTGGGAAGGCGGATGAAGGAGTAATTCAGAAATCACAGGATAAGCTTTCTGCAGCTCGAAGCGAAGGGCAACAAGTCTGGAAAAAGAGAAAACATATTCCTGGGGGTGAAGGGGCCTTATTTACTACACTGGAATACCTTCTGTTTCTGCAGGAACATCTGAAGATAAACAGATTAGTGCTTCATCATGCCAGGTAAACAGCTCTCACATGCCATGGCTACGGTCTCTAAGGAGCTTCTGTTTATTATGAACCATCTCTGCCTCAGCTTTAGCTACAAACCCTCGCTGTGAATCCAGCAGGGAGAGGCTCACAATGAAAGTGAAGAGCTTGTATGAAGTTACCAGAGGGATACTTGTTACCTTTGGGATTATAAGCTTTTCTTCTTTCCCCTCAGAATTTTTGCTTTTTTCCCTGTTTTTTTTCTTATAAGCCTTCGTTCACTGGATGGAGCGTTTGCCTCACCAGTCCCATTTGGAAGGGAGCTTTGGTAGGCAGAACAGAAGTGTTATCAAAGGAAAGATGTTAGCAATGCTACAGAGACTTAAAAAAGTTAACTATGTCTGAATTATTTATTTCCTAGCTCCTGTGAACTCTCTTTAAACAGAAAAATGCTTGGAATTACATGAAACTAAAGCAAGAGGCTCCCTGGGGGGGTTTGATGAGTTTTAAATTTGCAGTAAATATAGATGTATTGATTATTATCATGACCTGCTGATTTTTAATTTCTCTTTACAGAGAAAACACAAACATCATCATTCTGAACCAAATTTGGATTGTTAAGAGGGTATAAATGTAAATTAACAGCCCCAGGGTTATGCTGGTGTAATTGAGATCATTGTTTAGCTCTTTGGTTCATTTCCTAAGCTTTTGCATTTCCAAAGGGATGTTGCAAGTGATGCAATGAGACAAGTACAACAAACTACAGAGGAAAAGCTCAGGTAGGCACGGCCCATGAAATCCTCATCCTCCTCACTGAGAGGGGACACATGCCTGGTGTCTCCTCAGAGGAGCCGGCTGGTTGCACAACAAAAGTCAGTGAGGTTTTCTGGGGTCCTGTAGCTGCCAGGGTTGGGAGGTGCTGGTGGCCCTGGGGCAGTGGGTGAAGCACTGAGGAAGCTGAGTCAAAATGGGGGTCGGAGGAAGGGTGAGTCTTCTCCCCCTCAGCCCAATGGAGGGAAGATCTCCAGGGGACTCCTACCCTTGGTTTCCCAGTGGACTTGGTAGTATTCTTGCGATTTGGATGGCAATGATTTAGCCATGGGGTTTTATACCCATGTATTCCCACCACATGGCTGGAAAACCATGAATCAGGTTGTTCTTTTCATCCAAAAGGAGAGAGAAGAAGCTTTTTCATGGCACTGTCATTTCTGATGTCCTCATACCAAGGACTTGACTACAGTGCTTTATGACTTTCCTACCCTTCCATCAACCTTGGGATGTTTATTTTTCTTCAAACATAGCTGTTTGCAGCATGCTAACAAGAACTGAAGATCTTTTAACAGTGCTATTTGTTTACTGAAGACATCAAAGCCTTTTTTTTTTTTTCCTACAAGCCTACTTTGAGTCAGTACAATCTGCAAACAGCCATGCAAAACCAAGGTGTGCTTTGCGTAGAGCAAAATAAAACCACAGAGCAGCAAGGATACATATATTTTCTTATCTGAGATTCTAAATTTAGCTCTGCATCTCTCATTCCTCTGCTTCTCAAACTATTTGCTCTGAGAGCCCTGCAGTTTCAGCAGACCTTCCCATTGCCTTCAAGTTGGGTAGAAGAATACAGCTGCAAATGTGGACAGTGGCTGTGATAGCAGCTGATCCAAAACAAATATTTTTTAAAAATCTATGAGCAGATGCATTGCCTCGTTTCACTCCGGCAGTCAAGATGCTATTCACACTGAATTTTCTGCATTAGGTCCTGTCAGCTGTGGGTGCTGGGCAACACCCAGTGGAAGAAGTGACAGATGTTGGCAGCAAACTAAACAACAAGATCTGCTGAAAATAATGTCCTAAGAAATACTGGGGCATCCTTTTTTATGGATTTCCTAGATGCATTGAGGCTATTTTAAGGCCAATCGAACTCCCCCTCCTTACAGTGTAAACAGGATTATTCCTTCTGTGGAACATAAAGCACCATAAGTATCACCATTCGTGTATCACTAGTATCTCCAGTCATACCTCAAGTACTGCCTCACCCCAAACATGTATCCCAGCATTCAGAGCCCAGTGGCAGTCTTCAGAGAGCATTAAGCATTGGCAGTGCATCACAGGAAGCATGTTGGTGGAAGACAACCTAAATTCTCTCTGTGGAGGACGACTTACTGGGGTGGTACCCACAGACCAGGTCTCTCAGGAGCTGTTCAACCAGTTGGCTTGGTATGGATAACAGGGAAGACAAGGGCAACGAGGAGGGAGGACAGGACAAGGACTGACTGACAGGATTTTACTCCACAAGGAAGCAACTCACCCCAAGTTGCGTTGGCTGAAGGTTACAGAGCAGGCAAATGCCCAAGGCTTTCCAGGAATTGGGAAGGGCAACGTGCAAGGTCAGTAATGAAGATCTGCATGGACAAAGTACAGTGAATGAGAAATGCTGACTGCATCTGCTGCGGAGGGATGGCGTGTTAAGGGCATTTTTCAGCAAAATACAACTTTTTAAACACCTGGCTGTAGCTCACCCTGTTGCAGCAGAGGAGGACACACTGCATGACCTGGTGCAAGGTGGGTGGAAGAGATCCACGCAGGAGGTGCTGGGTGGCGAGAGGATGCGCTGTTCAGCAGCTCTTAACCCTGGAAACACCAAGGGGAGATGCAAGGGGCAAGCAGCACAAACCTTTCCCCTTTCACTGGCTTCACACCAGGCAAGCTGTGCTGGTACAACAGCAAAGAGGCTGCAAGTCCATGGCACACAGTGGTTTTAGCCACTTCCCTAGACTTTGGGTGCTGCTCAGCTTAGATATAACATCTGGCTCAGCAAGGCAGGGCTCAGCCTCCCCGGGGTGAGGGAGAAAGGAGCAACCCCGGTCCCAGGGTCCCCATGGGCTGGGAGCAGGGACACGGTCCCATCAGTGACACAGCCAGGCTGTCCCTCCAGTCCCAGCACTCAGGTGACTCCTGCAGACCGCTTTCAGAGTCTTGCCTTAAGAAATAAAACCAAAATGGCAGAGCCTTAAAAATAAAAAGTTTTAAGCTCATCCAACTTTGGGATAGAGCGTAAAATCTCTTGCCAGAGAATTTAAAACAAACTGGAAACTGATCATCTACTCATTTAAACGATGTGCCTGGAGCTAAACCAGCAAGGCTGAATAATCTCTGCACTGCTTTCATCCTTCTTCAATTTTTTCTTTGTTCCATCAGCCACATGTGTGTTAAGTGTAAATTGAAGGGCTTTTAGCTGGAAAAGCAGATTGTGAAAAGGGCTTGGCCCTCATCTTATAATTCAGCTTCAGTATTACAATTACTCTTAATAGCACTCTTATTTTGTTGTATTATTTATTCTGGCTAGAACCCTCTAGGATCCCTTGAAGGCTTTTTTTTTCTGGTGGATTTAGCCAACATCCACTCATGAATCCAGATGTTTCTGCTTTTATCCATGGGAATTTTATGGTATGGATATGCCAAGATTACAACTTCAGGCTCAGCCTCAAGACAAGTATTTTTCAAATTCCCTCAATCACAAATGGAAAGTGCCATGAAAAACCTGGGCCTTACTGCATTTAGCATGCCAGAATGGAAATCAAACCACAGGACAATATTGCTCAAGGTTCTGGATCTGTGTTGATACAATCTCCCATGTCACACCAGAAATTACAGCCCAGATCGTGCAATTTTCTGCATTCTCAGACACAGACTCTTGCCTTCAGCACATCTTCAGCTCTTCTTCCCGTTCACCAGCCTGAAGTTAGGAGCAAAGATACATGTGGGTCCAAGATGCTTACACTGGAAAAAAGATTACTCACTGCAAGCCAGAGTTGCTGCTGGTGTACTTGAATGAAAATGCGCCTGTGTATGTCAGCTCCCCATCATCACCACAGATATTCTCCCCGGTCAAAACTGGTTCTGAAATAAGGGCAGCAACAACATGCACCCTGCCCTGAAGGGGACCTGCTGAATAACGCAAGTGTCCGCTGTGTCTTTGACAGCGCTTTGGACGAACAACCAAACCCAAACTCATTCCTCATCCAGAGGGAGGAAAGCAGCATGAAGCAGATGTTAAAGTGACCTTCCTCTCTGTTCTGCGCTGCCTGGGGGTCCCTCCAGGCGCTCCCATCCATGGCATCCTGGGTTTCTTCCCTGCTCCCTGTCTGTCAGCGTGACTCCCGACTGAAGCTGCTGTGGTCAGTGCCAGCACGGTGGTTTGGATGCTGTCCCCCACTGGGGATGGCCATGTCCTTCCAAGGGCTCTCAGGTTGCTGAAGAGCACAACAGCAAGCATGGGAGATGCAAAAAACAGTTGTCATTGCCCTTTTGGCAACAAACTATAAACATCATCTGCCTGTGACCACGCTGTGCACAAAAAGTACGCGATGATGTGCCTGCCACAAAAGGTGAATTTTAGCTCTTCCTCCAGGATACTCACAACTGGTTTTGAATGCACAAGGGCCTGCTCCCACCTCTGTGTGCCCAATTCAACCCCTTTTAAAGCCACTCTCTGCGCGCTGGACCAGGGAGAAACGCGGAGCAGTTATTCCAGACTGGTAGAGAAGAGCCCGTTCCCCTCCCCAAGAGACACACAGCAGCTATTTATTGCTTGCTCTAATAGCACGAGTTCTTTACCTGCACAGTTCCTGGATCGAAGGAAATCTAAATTATTCCTAAAAGCTCCTCTAAGGCTTCCCCCAGCATGGAAAAGCCTCTCAGCCGGCACAAAGGATGGAGCTGGTTCCACAGCAAACCCCTCCTGGGCAGGGATGTCCCGGGATGAGGAGGCGGCACAAGAGCAGGGGAGCAGAGGGCTGAGCACCCAGCACTGAGACACCTCGAGCAGCAAAGCTTTCCACCCGCCTACCCCGGAGCTGAGCTCAGCCACCGCAAAATCCCGCCGTGTGGAGCTGCTGAGGGCAGGCAGTAACTCAGGGCAAGTGCCATCAGTCGGGGTGACAAGCCCATGGTGTCATACGCAGGAGGTGACAAGCCCAGGAGTCCACGTGGTGTCACACGCAGGAGGTGGCAAGGGAACAGCAGAGTTAATCCAGACGATGCATTCGAAGAGGAAAGAACTTTTCTTGCTAATATTGTGGAGCAAATGTGCTGTGCAGGGCTTACAGAGGGTGCACATTAAATATTCCACCAGCACGGTAGTTCTGCCAGTTCCTATCACATTTTGTTTTATAATGAGGAACTTTGTTAGCATTCAAATATGCAGTTTAAATTTTAAAGGCCACCCACTGTACTATATGACAAACTGCGTAAGTATACCTGTTCCAGTTTAGTCTATTATTTTTAGTAAAATATGGTTTCAATGACTGTCTTCCCTGTAAAAAAATTCCACATTTTTCCTTAATAAGTTCATGACATTCAAGCTACTAATTTTCCTTACCATCACATCCCTTTTTGGGCACAGAATAAAGGAGATTGAATACCAAAAACAGGGTTTGTTTTTTTTCCAACTTGGAAATGAATACAAAAATACTGAGCACTTTAGTTTAAAAGTTTTTTTTTTTAAATTTCTCTCAGCAGGTCAGAAAAGTGATAAAATGCTTTTGTCTCCCTTTCAGTGAGAGGCTAGTTTCACCATCAGCATACTGAGCATCACGGGCGCCTTGGTCCAATATGCCGCTGCTGTTGCATCTCCTCTCCTTGGCCCGTACTGCTGCTGCTCACTTGCTGGGATCACTGGGACCAACCACCTGGGTTACGCAGTCCTGCTCCCCTTTCCCTACATTGACTTCCCAAACCTCCGCAAGGACCCATCACATCACGAGTGCTACCACATCACCCTGCAAATACTGGTCCTGCGCTCGAGTTTGGCCATATTCTGTGCATCTTTGGGTTTTGCGATGGCTTGTGAGACCGCTCCAGTTTGGAGACACTGAAACACGAGCATCAGTCACGGCGGGGAAGGTGGATTACCACCTGTAATGCCGTTAATGGGAGGGTGGCCCAGCTGTACAAGGACAGGCAGATCCTGTACGCACTTGCATCAGGATCAATAGTGCCCCTGAAGCCATGCATATCCTTCCATTAAATCACTTTATGAGCCATGATTTTGCCCTTCATACCCCTTACATCCCAGTGTCATTTCAACTAAGGGACATACCTTTAGCCCGGACCTCTGAATTTAAAGGCTGGGCAAAGTTTTACGGCAATTATACAATTTGCTCTTGACATTACAGAAAGCAGAACATGAAGACTTGCCTTTCTGCTCTTACCTCAAACTGTGAACGCTGCACTGCCATTAAATACAGAGCCATTAAAAACCTGCACAGACATAGATCTGGTACCTGAACAGCAAAAGAGGTGGGAAAAATACCCACCATCCAGCATTATCATCTCTGCTCCAGGTAGAGCCTTCGGCAGCAGCACCTGGACAGTGTGGGAGGACGAGAGGTGAGGGCAGGAGGAGGAACGGGCCTTTGGGTGACCCGGAGTGGAGCCAGAGCCCAGGAGCCACGTTCCTGACCAGCTCCCGTGTGAGGCACAGCATCCATTTCCAACCCTGACGTATCTCCAGCCCACACGCCCTGGAGGACTTGCTGCTGGTTCAGACATGCGCAAATTTTCCTGTGCTGAGGAAAAATCTCACCTTCCGTGCATCCGATCCCTTGGGGTTTTTTTCCTTCTCTTTAACCTTTGTTTGGAGCCAGTTTTGAATCTCCCAAAATAACAGTGTTTCCATGACAACAGCCCAGCAGCAGACTCCTCCGGGGCATCTAAAGAATCAAAACATGGCCAGTGCTTCCTCCTGCTCCAACACCGCACCCCATGGTACCATGGCCCCATCCTATCCCCTCTCCCTCCTCTCGTGCTGAAGTAAACTGCAAACTACTTTGGGCAGAGCTCTGTCTGCTTTGGCGTTACTGGCATTCACTGAACGGTAAGTCACGCTGCACAAGTGATGTACGAGCAGGTATCAGACCGTGGTACCAGCTTATGGGGGGCAGGGAGGGAAGCCAAGAGGGTCTGAACTCTAAACAACTGGACAGCCCTTGGATTTTGTAATCTCCTAAGCTTTATTAATAAAAGATTCATCATTTTCATGCCCTCCCTGGTATTTTACAGAGGATATGAAATGATCCTTTGTTACTCAGTCACTGCTTTGCTCCCACTGCACAGCATTTCTCCTGCCCCCCTTCAGCACAGCCCTCCAACTGCGGACCCCTCCGGTCCCAGCCCAGCAAAGCATGCAGGAGCATCTCCAGGGCTGTCCTCTCCCCGAGCAGGGCAGGACACCGGCCCTTTACAGAATCAGGCCCCGCTTGCCCAAGCATTTTCTCCCACAGGCAGCTCAGCCGGTACCTTGCCCAGAGACCGGCTCCAGCTGAGTGCCCAACTGATCCACCATTCCTGAGGCTGTTCCAAAACCCCATCCCTTCCCTGCAGCACTTCTGTCTGCCCTCAACCAAGACTTACGAGGGTTTATCCATGGATACGGCTGCACGAAAGAGTGCAAAAGCTTTTCTTGCAATGCCGCAAAGCGGCACTAAAACAGCAAAACGCTCTTTGCATAACTGATCCTCGCTGAAGGGTTACAAGCGGGACACCCAAACACAGACAGCAAAGCTCTGAAGCGGGACCTGAGGAGGCAGCGTGGATGCGTGCCAGCCTGACAATGGGGTTTCATTTAACAAGCGCAGATTTAAGTGTGGAAATCAAATATGAAACAGTCATAGCCAGCATTGTCTGCATTCTTGGAGTGGCACTAAACTAGCAGAAAGAAAGAACTGAGACACTGGCCCAGACATGCTCCAGCTGTCTGCGACTACCTCTTGCCTCCTCCACTGAATGTAAGTATTCAGCTTGTTTTCATTTCATTATTGGATGTTATTTTTGCAACCTGGGAAAAGAACAGAAAAAGGAGGAAAGAGTCCTTAAAATGCTTTGGGGTTTATTTTTAAGAGCTAGACCATTTCTTTACTTTTCATCAGAAATAAAGTACACTTTAAAAAAGTGCATGAGGCCCATGGCATTATTAGTTGAGCATTTGTTTCTCAAATGAGGTCCTTCATCTCAGAGGCAGCAGCATTCATGTTGCTGTGGTTATTCACACAAGTTGCACTCATTTAGTACTGAGCAACATGCAATTAAATAGCCATATAAAACACCCACGGGGTGAGCAACAGCTGCCTACAGGTAACCTTAATTTCATGCACTCACTAGATATTTCAGCTCTAGCCATATAAATCCTCATTTGCACGAGGGAGCAGGGCAGGCCCTTTCCTCCATCACGGTGGGCAGGTAAACAGGAGGCACTCCTTTACCAGGCACAGCGCAAATCAAGCTTTGAAGGAGTTTGGTTAAAAGCCTGATGCTGCAGATGGCTATTAACGGGAGTGCTGCCTGACCCACCGCAGGGTCAGCCCTTCCCCGGCTTCCTCCGCCTTCCTCTCACGAGCACAGCTTACCCTTTTTTAATGTTAAAGAGAATTCATATCCCAGATCTGATAATTTATTTTCCTTCTCTTCATACCCATTTTGCTTGATGGGAAAATGCCAGCATGCACCACCCATCTCCCCCCCCCCCAGCTGGGGACACTCCACCCTCTGAAAAAGTCAAACCCTTGCCAAATGAAGGGCCAGGATTATAGAGTTTCCCCACTGAGTGTAGTGGGAATTCTTAGTTTGGGCTGGACTTCTCTGGAAAAATCTTCCCTCCGTTTTGATGCTGATGCACTTCAGCACAGCAGCAAATTTTCAGTGGTGCTTCAAGGGAAAAGCAGGTTTCAGTGTTTCTTACCATTTAATTTATCTTCCTCTTGAGACAAGAGGCATATACACTAACCCAGGAGCTCTCTTCATATCGGCTTTTGCACACTCCTGCTGTATTCCTGCCAGGAGAAGGTCAGATATGCTTTAATGTGAGCTGTTGTCTCTCCAAACATTGTTTTCTAACAACATCCAAGGCAGGTCTGTGATTCCAAACTCGGACACTTTAAGCTCCAACCAAGAATTTGAAGTGCACATAAAGTGCTCACTACATGCAGATCATTGCTCTAAGGATTTGCCTGGAGAAGTTTTAACCTTATTTTTACCTTATTGCAGCCAAGTTNCAGCAACACTAGAGACATCACCCGTGGCAATCCACTCCCCAAGGCGCTGAGCTGACCCTACCAAGCAATCTGGGGACCTGAACAGGTTTTAAAGCAGGTTGGAAGATGGGAAAGATTTTGGAATTTTTCTTGGAATTATGTTCCTTCAATTTTATGGCATTCACATTAGTCTCCTTTTTCACCCTGACTTTTTCACCTTTTAGTAGTTTAATTTAATGAAAATTAATTCTCATATTAGAATCTAATTTCCGTTCATTAAGGATAAAATATGATTATTTCAAGCAATGAGTTTCTCCAAATCCGGAAACTCTAAACATATGCTCAACACCAAGCCTACGAGCAACTCCATTTACCTTAGTACGTGTGCTTATCTCTAAGCATGTGTTTAAGTGGTTTGTTGGCAAAAGCTAGAGTGCTTATCCCTTTCCAGATGACCCTATTTAATATTTACCAGTATTAATCTGCTCAGTAACTATAAACATCAGAAAAAACCCAACATAGAACAAGCTTTACCCAGAGCTTTTCCGAATATGATTTCTAGGTTACCCAGGAGGGCCTTGAGCATGGCCCTTGTTCCATGCTCAAGGGCTGACCCCAAAGCCATGGGAATCAGGGGAAGGGTGTTGACCAATTACACCAGTTTGGGGATGGGATCCCCTGTGAGCAGAAACACTTTTTGGTTTTGGCACTGTGACTAATAGGGATAACAAAGGCTCTATGCTGATATTAGGAGAATTTGTTTTATGTATTGACATCCTGTTAACCTCCAGCACACAAAGGAAGCTGTTAATTTAATAGTTGCATCAGAAAGATATGGCAGAGCATGTATTGCTGAGCAACGAAGGAAATCTCCAAGCCTAATGGTAGCCTTGCCACCTGCACAGAACAACACGGACTGCAAGGACCTCTGTACAGAGCATAAATTTAGAGAATCTGCCCTTGGCAAGGAGAACGTTTTCAAATCAAAGCAGTAGTATGTGATACAAAGGCTAGATATAAGCTTTGGTATTTGCCTCCACTATGTCCTCCAGCAGCAAAACCTCTCTAGATCCCTACGTGTCCTTCCAGTCAGGATGCATGCAAAATGGATGGATTAATCCTTTTCCACCACTTGGGGTAAGAGGCTGCACACAGGGTATTATCTCACCCTGTTGTAAAGTGTTTTGAGCAGCCCTCAAGAACCAGAAAAAGTTTGTTTTGCTATTAAGTCTGAGCAGTGCCATGGTTTCACTGCAATTAAATTTGACTAGAGGTGGTATCCATTTTACTGAGACATCAAACTTGTATCGTGCATACATGCAAAGGTAGAAGTGGAAGATAATGGCAAGACAGTTAAAGTGAGATCCTTGACCTAAAAAATACATAAAGGCCCTGACTCAACATAATATTCAGCACGTTCCTAGCAGCAGACATAGACAATGCTGTTGAACTTGGCCTGACACAAGTGCTATAATTAGTATTATGATAATCAGGAATCATTACAAGTTGGATGGGACCATGTGTTTAATCTGAGAATGCCAGTGCATCCCTTGAAGCGATGAAGCTATAGCCTTTCCATTGCCTGCTCAGAAACTGGCTTATATTTATACCCCAGAAAATACCTTAATTTACAAAAGAAAAGCAGAAAGCTTATTTGGTTTGTTGCATTCCTTTAAAGAAGAAATGCTTTATCTTTGTGTGTCAGGCTGGCACTCACATTCAAGCTGAGTCCCAGCTCACTGACCGATATTTGATGCTTCTACAGATTTGAGCACTGACCTTCCAGCCATGAGATCATGGACTTGTGTCCTTGACTGCTGCAACTCACAGCATTGCTCCAAATGTCAATCCTGATTGTGGGTTGCTCCCTGACTCGTTCTCTGTTAAACAGCCTGCCAGCTCCATTCACCCAGTCTCCCCATCTATCTCCTGCACAGCCATCACCGTCCTTTCCCCAGCTCTACTCCCCACGCTTCAACCTGTGGCTCAGGGCCAGCATCATCCCGCAATTCTTTATCCTGCTGCTTACACTTTTCATCCACTACCTCCTAACAAGAAATGGAAAGGAAAGTTCCTTGCAGCTCCAGCCAACCCAACCTCCTAAGGTCTTTCTGCCCAGAGAGACAATAACTATGGTTCAAGCCAAGATACTATCTCTTCCAGACGAGGGAAGTCTGGCAACCCTGATAGCTGATGACCTACGTAAGCCTGTGCTACAATTTCACTTTCCATATAATTCAACTACAGCTTCTAACTGTGTAGAAATGCTATATGATATTTATGGAAACATTAATGTTACTTAGATTTTGGAAAGAGTAATGCTGTTGTGATCTTGGTTAACCACAGTGATGAACTATCACATTCACTCAATAAAGCTTAGAGACGTTTAGAAAAGTTTCTAGCAAAATAGAAAGGAAGAATTCAAGAGACATTTCAGAAAATAAAAATCGCTTCTGAGCACAGGTTCCTCCTCTCATCTGGCTGCAGTTGGTACAGGTGTCCATCTGCACGCAGAGCAGATGGCAGAATTAAAGCCTAACCCTATAATCATTAGTCAGGCAAAATTACAGTGGGTGATGGTCCGCTCAGCTGAACAGAGTGCTTTATGGCAGGTAATCAGCACACTTGTCCGGATAACCTTTTTAATCTCTTGGCTTTCTAGTCAGCAGTTCTGCTCATGTGGGCAGCAAGCATACAAAAGCTATTTTTGCTGCAAGTGTTATAATTTCTATTTCAGTCCAGCACATTTCCTTATAGAACTGTCATTGCCCACAAATGAGTTTTCTGAGTAATTAATACTGCAGGGACTCCAATGAAGATGCCATGTAAGATTCTGCTACAGCAGCTCCAAGTGACATTACCAGAATGTCATGCTTTTCCAGCTCTTCAAAAACGCAATGCCTCCTTAGCAGGACAAATCAGGATCTAAACAGTGCTACAGCAACGGAAGACAGTTTTTTCTTTTTTTAAAAAAATATAACTTTAGCACTAGGTATGTCATTCTAGACAATAAAATCCTCCATTTATCAAGTCAGGAGGAACTCATTAGCAGCTGGACGCCAGCTTTCCACAGGCTGCCTTCACATCTCTGGGTGGCATTTGCTTTGGATGGTTTGTCATGGACACCTTTCCACCACTGTCACCTGTGCAGCTCCACTGCTGGTAGCAACCAGGAAAGCAAAACCAAAGCCCTGTCAACTCTTGCTTTGAGCAGAGCAAAGGAGATCAAGCAGCCTATGAGAATATCTCAGGTACTGGACGGCTGTAAATGGCAGAGCAGGAAGGGTGATGAGTGTGAAGGTTTGTGAAGGGAAGGACTGGATCCAACAGCCACGACACACGTTCAGTGCAGAAGACTGACCAGAGACCACTTGCTGCTCACACAGATGGAGGGGTTTAATTCTGATAATACATCATGTAAACAAGCAAAGCCAAATAATCCTTGTACAGGAAGAATGCTACGGAAGCTGTGGTTACCAAATATGCAGTGCTTACAGATTTTACTGAAGGCTTGGAAACATGGGCTCAACGAACCAGCAGTTAAGGGACATGTTTTCAAGCATGTGAAGTGCAATTGTGTTTCTTGGAGCACAGGGAGTTTATACGAGTTCACATTCCCCGACCCCGGGTAAGAGCGCGTCTGGTTCTGCTGGGGGACGCGCAGGCGTTTCACCACCACACCACGCTGCCCGCCTGCTTGCTTCTGAACAAACCCTGACATTTCCATCCCAGTTCAGGCTTTCATGTTTGACTCGCCTCAGAAAACATTGGACATTAATCCTACCATGTAGGTACTAATAACAGAGAAAACATCATTGAAGCCCCCATCAACCTTTTCTTCCTCAGGACACCTGATTTATTATTGACAAAGTGCTTCCTGCTTTGTCTTAACATCCGACTTGACTGCAAATGCCTGTCAGAAATAAGGAGCAGTTCATCTCCTCATCTTTTACCTTCAGGGCAGTTTAGGTTAAAGTCAAACCACATGAAAGGAGACAGTGTTTGCCTGCTCTTACAGCTCTACAAAAGTTGCCCTTTTATCATATTGAATGGCAATTTTTGTAACTGGCTCTGATAATTAATTGGAAACTAATCCAGGAACAAATAAGTGAGCATGCCACAAACTGTATATGGAAGAAAGACTACAGAAGAAATTAAAGAAAAATTTTGCTGGCAAAGATCAAAGAAAAGTAAAGGCATTAGTTAATAGCCATATTTCCTTAAAACAAGCAGCCCTACCTTTGAAGGCACAGAAGATGAATAAGAATCTGATGAAGATGATTCTTGTAAAGCACCTTTGAAACAAGGTACGTGTAGACCCTCAGAAAGAATAATTTCAAAACTCTGGCAATATTATGGATGTCCTCTGAAAACATTTACAGTAACTTCTCTGTTGTGTTAAAGCCTTCAAGGAGAGAAACATGCACTTACTCCACAGATTAAACAATCCAATTGTAAAGCTGGTATAACATTTTTTTCTTTTCCCTGCAAGTTACATGTTACCAGATTTATCCCAATCCTACCAAAATCTCCTACTTTGGCTTCAGTTGAGCTAGCAATTGGCCCAGTTATGGAAGCGCAGATCCAGCAGATACCTAAGATATCCACATAGCTGATACCAGAGTGCCTGGCTGTTAGGTGTCCACCACCCAGGGTGAATTCCCATCCACACCAGTAATGCTAAGTTACTGGAGTCTCCATGCATGGCAGACATCATGTACTTCACAGAAGGCCCAAAGCCCCAGATGTTGAGCTAGGCGACAGACGGAAACAAGAACAAAGGATGAGAAAACAGGTAAAGGATAGAAGAGTGAAAAACCTGGCTCTTTCCAGGACTTTAAGACCTGGACTGAGGCTTTAGGGTGGCACTGGCTGAAAATAGAGCCCACACCCACCCTGGGTGGGTGCTTACAGCTGCTCTCAGGGCAGGCTAAGCAGATCTTACTCTTCTTTTAACTCCTGATTGCCAAAGGAAGGACCAATGATGCCAAGGTTTGCCACAGGCTAGAGGCTAAAGCCAAAAAACCTGAGAAACAAGTATTACACCCTCAATTTCTTTGAGGGAGAGGGTGCCAGCAGCAGCTGAATTCTGTTTCTAGAGTAGGGAGGAAAAGCCATGTTGGGGCATTGGTACCTCTGTCCTTATTGGAAACCTCCCCTCAGCCCCAGTAATGACTATCTTCAGCACAACAATGGTGCAAGGTGAGAACTTTCCACCTTGAACCGTGGCATTGCTCTTATCACACAAGATAGCCAGTGGCAAGCAGGAACAAGAACTGTAAGTAAAATTAGCTCTTATGTGGGAGGACTAACTCAAGGCCCATCTCAGAGGGCTTAAATAGATCCTTACAGGATTGCTTCGAAAGGGGAGGAGACACACAGCAGTTTTTCCACAATACCAACATCAGCTATTTCCTTGCTGTTGGCCTCTCCCAGCTGGGTTGGGGTTTTGCCCTGCAGAACTAACCCGATATATCCATTTTCCTGCACGCAGCCCAGTGACTGGCCAGGCTGAATAAACCCTCAGTAATCCCATTTCTACCCACAATTCGGATGTGCTGACCCCTGAAGGGATCTACCTCCTGGATGACTGGGGCCACAGGGGAATTGATCTCATGAAGCTCCAGGAAAATTCCTGAGGTTGGAATGTCTGCCCTGGTTGAACTTAGAGTTAACTTCAGCAGATGTGTCCTAGCTACCTTTTATAACCAGAATATAATTACACAGAATTGTTTCTTCAGTGCAAAGCCAGTTTAATGATTTCTGCCACAGTCCACAGCTGTCTGGGCTGGTGGCAATGATACAGAAATCCTCCAGTCTGAGAAAATCTTCAGGAGAAAGAGCCTCAAAACAAGGGCGGAAGGTAGCACAGTTTAATTTGGATTACCTCACTCCCTGGTAAAATTCCCAAAACAGTTGCATGATGGAATGGGAAAATATCAAATACAGCTGAAGCATGCATGGAGATGGGCATGTCTGAAGCGACTGGATAAATGTGCCTGTAGGAACTTCCCGACAAGTCTGCTGGTTTTGAGACTCAATACTGTCTCTAGGTCTGAACCAGAAACCACCCCTCCCACATCTTAACCTTTCCCTTCTGTCCCTCACCCCGGCACCGGTGTCTAAGGGTGAGGTGTCAGGAGGTACCCGAGTCACATTAACAGCTCGGCATCACCCGAAGAGGCAGTGCCGGTCCCAGCCAAATATTCCTACCAATTTCCTTGCACCTTGCCTGTCTGACCCCTGGGCGAGATGATTCAGCTTGCTAAACCATCCAAACTATTCAGTCCTGCGCTTTGGGAGGGCTCCCGCCCTGCCCATGCTCCGAGCTGCAGTGCTAAGGTATGCGACACGCGTACAGCCGGTGGACCAGCTCCAAAACAAACGCAGCTTGGCTAGCGCAAGAAATAAAAAAAGCTAGACAAGTAATACATACCTCAAGCACATTTTCCTACCTTTGTGGGATTAAAATCCCTCCCTGCATGTCTAGTCCTCTGCTCTGAAGCTTGTTTCTCTGTGTAGGCAGGAGATCTTAGTAAAAAGGAATACTTATGAGAACATTCCTGTCTCTTCCTTCATCTACCTGCTTCTCGAAAAGATCACACAGAGCCCATTTTCTCTCTTTTCCTAAAAATACTTCAGACAAAACCTCCTTTTTATTTTAAAAATCAGCCTCCCAACCCTTTTGCCAGTGAGGTTCAATGAGGAACATCAGGCGATGCCTGGCACCCCTATATAAACCTCAGGCAGCCTCCAACACTTTGTCTCCAGGTACCCCACCCACGCAAAACCCCAAAGTTTAGTGATGCTTTTTGTTACCCCATGCTAGGTACAGATGTTTCTCTTATCTTTATATTTCTAGGGCTGGCAAAGACAGCAGAAAAAACAAGCTCCAGATCCCAAATGGAGTTTGAGCTTGACCCAACTACAGACACCTCTGTTACTGAGCTCTGCCAAGTGAGACTTCCCAAATTATCTCAGGAGTCTTGTACGAGAAAACCTACCCTAAATTTGGGGTTATTTTACAGAGTGTGCCATCATCATCCTTTTTCCCCAAGTGGAGGTTTGTTTTTGCTGGGAATGTGTTAAGCCTCACACATATTGCTGTTATTGTGTGGCTTCCCCTTCTTCACAGCTACTGAGCTCAGGAAGCCTTATATTCAGGTAATAAATATTATGGGCTGATTGCAGTCAGATGCAGAGTATCAGAAGAGCCTCAGAAACTTTCAGCATCAGACATCTGCACCCACTGAGGGCCATTGAGAAAGACAGGCTTGGAAAAAGTGAGTAGAAAAGATGATTATATTGGATTTTATTAGTCTGCACACACTAAGGCAGCAAAATGCTGATTTCATGAGACTATCTAAAAGCAGACATGCAGAAATAGTTTGAGTGGAAGGATTCCCACAGATAGACAAATACCTTATAAAAACACCAGCAATAAAATACAAGTGAAATGGCTGTGTTAATACACTGAGCTCACATCATTAAGTGACAGTGCTATGAGGTTAGTGGTAAAGTGATTCTCATGTTTAAATCTAAATTGGAAGAGGTCTTTCCCATTTTCGGAAGCCTAAAGGACTCTTAGGGAGACCAGATACCAACAGCTCACTAGAAATGTCACCACTCATTCTATGCTGTGCTCTAGGCTCTAATTAACAGCGTTGATAAAGGATGAAAGACAAATTTATCTAACTCACTTCATTTGTCTAGTCATGGTTTTAGAGGACAACATTCAGATTTCAAGTGATGTCTGCTAAATTCAGAGGGGTTTAGAACTGGATTTTGGGGTAATTTTCATAATACAGCTGGGAACAACTAAAACCTGAATTTTAACTTCAAAGTTCATTTCCCCTCTAGGAACATCAAAGAGCAGAGCTGACTTTGTGCTCCAGAGTGTCCAGCCACCAAACCTTCCCCAGGTGATTCAGCACGATGACAAAGAAGTGACAGGGCAGCTGGCACAGCGCTGGGTGCACAGAGAGCATCATTTCAGCAGCTGAGCCAACAGCACAGCTCACCGAATCAGAGGGGGATGTCTCACTTGGCATACCCTCCTCACGGCTCCACGAAACCACACCAGGCTGTGCCCCACATCTCAGACCAAGGTGACTACTCTGTGCTGCCTTCTCCCAGTTTGGTGCCAGGACATTCAGTTCAACACTTTCTAAGCATGCTGAAATTTAAGAAATTAGTGGAACTAATAGTGCTGAAAGAAATCAGGGTCCCAGCTGAATAATCCAAGATACTTAAACTCCTGTGACAATTAAAGCCCTAATCTCAGCACAGAGCAAGCACCAGGAGCTTCTAGTAGTGTGTTCAGTTTATCTCTCCTCTTCATTCCCAATTTGCACAGATAAAGGAGCTGAATGACTGAGGGATATTGCATCCTGCAGAATCTTGAAAATTGTGCTGGTGTTCACAAGACCAGAGATACCTCCCATCTCATAGCAATCAATATTATAACTGTGGAATGTGTGCAAAGTTGCAGAGATACAATTATTCAAAATTTCACATCTTCCGCAGGGCTGTTGTACCCCACCTCGGGGGGTTTGTTAAAGCCCCCGCAGCCATGCCACAGTACTGTTCGCTGTAGAGCTCCTGAGGTGAGAGCTTGTACTTGGCTCTTATACGAACTGGCTGCAAACATGGAAACCCACCGTATTGCCACAAGTCCTTCACTACACACACCTCGGACTGCACAGCATCCCTGTTCCCACCTGGAGCAGAAAGGCTGTGGCTCTCGTGCAGGGGAGCTACTGGGGTCCTGCTGCCTGGGGCAGAGACACACAGGGCTCATCTGTGCCGCGCAGCCAAGTCCCGCAGAGGCGTTTGCTTGCACAGTAGTGTCTGGACACAGTTAACGTGTGAGCTATGTTTTGCTGGGGATTACTGTGTTGTTACTGGTTCCCCTGATAGCATCAGCTCTGAAGTGTGGATATGGCCAAGGGGAATGCTTAAAGAATCCAGATGCACTCCTTAGCTTTAATGTGTTTTCCTTTCTCCAGAATATGACTACACATTTTCTATAGTGACAGCCATGACTCAGATACTTCAGCAGAGAAGAAAACCAGTTTTTGGTGTGTGCTTGTATTTTTCAGCTGAATACCAAAACACATGAATACAGCACTTGGCCCTCGATATATAATTTTATGGAAATTATATAAATATACTGCACAGTGTACAGTAGCCTCTTGCCACCAAGAGGGAAACTTTTCTTAATAGTTATGCTACTGAGGAACATTAAAGGAAGCAATATACATCTTGCCCTTTTAAAGGGCTTTATGGAAGACCACAATAAAGTTTTGAGATGTGACTAGACTGGGTCAATCTCTTCCCCAGTACATCTCTCCTTTAAGTACCAGGAGTGAGCTTCCACATGGACAAGGAGTGGCTTTGGAAAAACAAACAGACTAGGAGGCATTTATATGGAAAGCACTTAAATAATCTAATCTTTGTAGCTAATTTAAGAACTCCTAGGGAAAGAGAAGGTAGAGATAAAGAATCTTAATGAGGTCAGGCCAAAAATCAACTCATGACCAGCAACCAAATGCTTGCTGAGGGCTGCCTGTTCATTACATGTGATGAGTTTGACAGTTTCTCAAGAGGGAAGACCATTACAAAAAACAGTAAAAACATTCCTCTAAAAAACCCACTGAGCCAGTATTGAAGTCTTAGTAAACAGTAAAAGCCTGGTAAAGCATTGTTAGTCATTGCTAAATTATTGCTAAGCAACCCTTTATCCTCCTTAGGACTGGATTAGCTTCATCATGGCAATAACTAACAGCCCCTCATCCTCGCTCGCAATGCTTAGTTTGAAGTGCTATGTAATTTTCTTTGAAACTCAAGTGAGAGTTGCCACTCTAATTCCCAGCCCCTGCAGAGGCAAGGGGGGAAGGCGCATGTCTGCGGGGAAACCTGTCTGCAGCTCCCCACGGTTTCAGAAGGCAGGCTGCAGGACACAGCAAGTCATTCATCTTAACAGACAAGCAATATTTATTCACCCTCACGCTTTAATTCTTTGCTGATTGACAATCAACAGCCACTATCCCTCCTTAGTACTGATTTAAAGAAGTCCAGCCTTCCTCTTGCCCAAAGCTAGACTAGCTGCTGTTGGGATTTCTGCTAAAGTTCCATTTAACTGCATTAACACACTGAAACTAGGAAAGTCCTGGGCATAGACCTCACTGGACTATTGCTCTGAGGTAACAGCTTGCTGCTAGGCATCGCTGCTATCTTCCACCTTTTTGTACACCATTTACATTTGTATCGTCTCAGCAGATCCTCCAAAGTGCTCTTTCCCTGGATATTAGTCATAAATCACCTAGCAGAGTAAATTCAACCAGGGTATTATCTCACCTACCCTAACCTCTAAGCAATCTCTAAAGGAAGACAAGACTAACAAGGGTCTTGACCTGCCTCAACCTCACCTAGAACTCAATGTGCTGAGGGGTCAATTGGAGACCAGTGCCAATCAATTGATGCTTCAAACAAGC
This sequence comes from Aramus guarauna, assembly GCA_013400195.1. NCBI lineage: Eukaryota > Metazoa > Chordata > Aves > Gruiformes > Aramidae > Aramus > Aramus guarauna. The sequence continues at coordinate 254,118 of VXBL01008946.1, read as the reverse complement.
CAAGGAGCCCAAGAACAGCAAGTTGGGTGAGTCTTGCAGGTCCTCCCTAGTGCTGCCGCCCCTGTGGTCACACGTGTTGGGGAAGCAGCATCCAGCAACCCATCAGCTTTTCCAGACTATTGCTAGACACCTTCCCAGCATTTCTTTCTCTCCATCACAATTTTGTTCTCAGATTAGCATAGATATACTAACAATAATGCTCCTCAGCCTAGACGGTGCTCTAGAAAAGGTACAGCCACATTTGTCTTTAGTCTGACAGATGTGGTTTGTCACCAGCTAGACCTGCTGTGCAGTTTTAATGAGTGGCTAGAATTTACTCATAGAGCTGTCTGCTTCACTTAGTGAGATGATATTTTCCTGTGAACTAGAATTACTTGTGCACACCAAAAATTAAAGCCCACATCTGTAAGAGGTACTTACTAACAGTAACTTTTATAACTACAAAAATCAGTTAGATGGCAGGAAACATTGCTTTTGAGTGAACATAATATGACAGCTACAGAAATACACATTCGGGTATCATCCCTTTGTCAGAATAACCATCTCAGAGCAGGGAAGAGGTGCCACATACATCAGAAGCCATTATCTATTACCTTTGGTTTGGGAAGAGCTCAAAGAAATTTATGCCCTTTCTCAGAACCCAGAGTCTGAAGCAGACAGGGTCAGCTTTTACTCACATGGATGAAGACATGGTCTCCCAGGAGTCATAGGGCTACCAGCAACACAGTCTGGAGGAACTTCTCACACATTTAAGTAATTCATCTCCCAGCTCATGCAGAAAAAAGGGGTTTTTCCCTTTGTTTTCTGAAAAGACAGCACACAAACAACACAGTTTAGTTTTGTTACAGCAAGAGCTCCAGCTGCTCCCTGAGGGAAGGGAACCAAGGGCAACCCCAGTGAGGGCACTGCCTCCCTCCCACAGAGCCCAGGCACAGCAGCCAGAGCCACCAACAGCCCCAGAGCCACCAAGGGATGAACAGGTCCAGGTGCCACCCAGGAGCAAAGGGACATCAGAGCAGATGAGCTGCAATGCACATGCAGGAGTCCACCCAGGAGACTGCTACCTACAGCATCAGTCCAAGAAACACAGGCAGCAGCAAGACTACAGAGCAGCACCTGCAGCACAGCCCAGACAAAGGGTGATGGGCTCTGGAATGAGCTTAAATAGGGCCAGGACCCATGGTCAGGTGTGGGTGAGGTCCCAGGTGAGGCTGTTCAGCACCATTAAGTACACGTGAGGCCCTGGCACATAAACCTGCTGCTGATACTCATTTTAAATATGGTGCACAAAGCCATACTGGTTTATTCCTGTGTGAGACCAAAAGAGGACACCAGTCATACAACAGAACCTCTCCCAAAATGGTCCGGTGATAAAGTCCCGTGGCTCCACTGTACTACGGGTCTCCGATTGTGAGCAGCCCGCTTCCAGATCAGACCTCTCCCTGGCTGATGAAAATGCCGGGCTGATAGCTGGCGCTGGCAACATGGTCAAATTTAAGGGATTTTTTTTGTGTGTGTGTTCCCAAATTCCCCAGGTTAATGCCACCTCAGAAAAAGCACATCACTCAGTTTAAAAATTAAGTCCCCTGCAGTTGGTTTGACTTTCTCACCCACCAGCTTCCCTGGGGCAGAGCTCAGAGGAACAGAAATGCACGGCTTTAGGCAGTCAGCTTTGACTAAGTGCATGATAAATTTATTTTTCCTAAACCCCAGCGTGTATAGACGGTGTTGCCCACCCTTCCTTCCACATCTTCCCTGGCTGGGGCTGAGTCTTCTTCCTTATCTTCAGCGAGCAGTTCTGACATTCTCCAGATACGCACATGAGGTCACGCAGAGACTTTTTGGCTAAGTACCCTGCTTATCCACAACGCTTGCACGTAAAGGTGGTTGGGGACATCTTCCCATATTTGAACCAAAGGGAGAGTTTTATCTCTGCAGGAGCCCCAAAGACACAATACAAATGTTTGCCTTTCGCTCCTTAACAAGGCCCTTACGGCTTTCAAGGGAATAGATTGCAGGGCTGTGCCAAAACTGGCAGCTTCCTGGAGAATTTGCAGTAGATAACTTTAAACAGGTTGAGGGTAAAGAAGACACCCAGTAAACCATGAGCTGCAGTGAAACGGAATAATAAAACAGAAGAGAATACTGGGAAAAACTCTGTGCTAAAGAAATAGTTTCTTCGGCAAAGCCAGACTGGGGCTTTTTGCAAATAACACTGACTGCTAATTAAACTGCTCCTACTCTTTATATTTTCTTTTTTACAAACTTGCTTCTCTCTGGTATAGAGACAATGAAGAACTTGCGTTTTCAAGCAAAGCTGATGTGCCAAATTGTGATCTCAGTGAAACTGGTGGAAACGCACATAAAACATCCCCTTAGGGGAATGGGAATTGCGGGGTTCGGAAAAGAGTCCCGGTCACACAAATGGAGTTTCATTATTTGGTATGTGAGTTCATTATAAGTGGGCTCAATTATATTTCATCAGTGAAGAGAAAATAGCCTTTTCATCCAATGTATCTAGTTGAGTTGAATGCTAAGCACATCTGACGCAGCTTTTGGAAAAAAAAAAAACAAAAAAACCAACAAAACAAGAACAGTAGCCATGTGAAAAAACAAACAAAATGACTAAGGCATCTCAGCGCCTCAGCGAGCTCTCTTTTCTCACGGAGCCATCGGATAAAGAAGTGAATGAAGTACAGTAGCTTAACATGCACTGCATGAGTGTGTGCGGTGCCACATTTGCTGATTTACTAACTCGTTTTGTTTGAGGGGCACTTGAAAGGCTTTGACATTTACAGCTCTGTAGGCAAATGTGAAAGGAAAGAATAGATGCTGTATCTCCAAGCTCCCAGCTGCTGGTAAATGTCTACTCAAAGCGCCAGCAATCCACATGAAATCAGGAGGCACTCTTAGAGCTTCCCAGGTTTGTCTGCGAACACTATTAGAGCAAATACGTCAACAGTCAGGAGGGTTAAAAATGTAAATCGACCTCTCAGCGAGATGTGGAGTCTCTCAATGGAAAGTTGTAATGCCTTTACCAAGTTTTCTATTCAAACACCGGGCGAGCTGGATTCAGAAAACAGCCCAGAGCGCGCGGTTAGCAGCCGTGTATCAGTTACTGAGCATACACTGGGGATCCTCAGACACTTAAGTCAAAGGGGTTTTAGGATGCTTTCCTGAACTGAAATTGCGAGGACAGTTTTGTTTCTATGTGAGTCACACGCCATCCCAGTGTTTATCCTCCTGAATGTCTCCTGCTTCACAAGGGCCTCACAGTTTTCAAGGACGTGGCGCACGCAGACGGGCCAGGAGCAGGACAAGCAAGTCTCCTGACGTTTCAAGTACTGTACTCAGCCGTGTTATTTCTCACGGATGTAGCTGTAACATTCTGATTTACCAAGCCTGAAAGCTTTTTGCCATCTTAAATCCATCAGCGGAACTTGTTTTTGATAGCATGGGTGTTTGAAAACTCTTCAACTCAGCCTTAGCAGTCTTGGTGTTGGGTTCTTTGGCACAGCATCATTTTCCTACTCTGTTCGGCTGCCGCTTGCTGACAGGCAGCACCATTGGAGTCTGCAGTTGTCCGTACATCCAGTTATTCTCTGTCAGTCCTTCCCACCTATTTTGCAGGACACTGCCTATTTAGTTACGATTTTTCACCCACGTGAGGAGTGGCACGGTAAAGACTGAGGGAGTAAGGGAAGAAGCGGGGTGGAGCAGGAGGTGAAATGAGATGGAGAAGAGGAAAAAACAAAGATAGCAATGGAGTAGGAAAGCAGTGAAAAGATACAAGAGGAATACAATGATTAAGACCAGGAGGGAGTGACAGAGAAATGATGACAACTGTTTTCACAAGAGGGATGGGTCGGTGCTGATGCTAGTAATGTGCAGACTGCGTGTGAAATATTCTTTACAGATCTTTCTTGTGGTCTTGCTCAATTGGAAACCTGCATGGAGAGTAATTGCCTGCATTTCCTTCCCATGGAGACCAGAATATAGGGGAAGAGAGTAGAAAGTTGCATGCTTGGATGTAATCCACAATTAGAAAGCACTGCTGGTCCCATAGCTTAGACTTGTCCTGTCTTAAATACACTGAGATGGACAAGAAATGGAAGGCAGCCCTACTCTGTGCCAAGCTAAATTGGAGAATTAATCTGAAAGAAGTTTTAAAGGTTGTTTCAGAGGTCACTAATAATATCCGTTCTTACAGTTACACTTCATCCTCTCCATCATCTCAGAGACTCATGTGGAAGACAAACGCCTGATCAAAAGCGTATGTGAATTTGCACTCCTCTTCCTCCAGGAAGAGCTCAGCTAAAACCACTCAACTACAAAACTCATTCAGCCTTCCCTGGACTAGGCATTACTAAGGTCCATTACTTTCTCCCGCATTCACATTCACGATGCCCATAAAACCCCTGTTGGAGGGGTGCCACGGGGCGTATAGGCATGTGTCCGCTGTCCTTTCCCTCGCCCCGTGAAGAAGGGTCACTGGATGTTGAAACAGCTGATCCTGGTTTTTCGTTTTCAGCCTCACAATCTGGTCCCCGGTCCCTGCCCTTCCTGCGTGCGGTGGCTCTGCAGAGGGAAATTCCACTTGACTGCTAACTTTTGGGGAGGAGGCATCAAGGGGAAATTCATTCCCTTCCTCAAGATTGCCAAAGCAAAACCTCCTGTTTCCCATCCTACAGCAAGAGAAGACAGCAGAGGTCCTTGGGAAAGTACACGGCTCTCGTAGTGCCAGATGCAGCACTGGTGAGTTGTTATGGTGTTACAGAAAAGTGGGATATTTCATTTATATTTCTATCTAGATAGTATTGTTTAACAAGTAAGGACAAATTCCCCAGAACTGTTTGACGAAACACAAATCACACATAGTTTGGCTTATTCTTAGAATATTTGCTTTATTTCTCTTCTTAGAGGTTCGTATTTATCACATCTCACGCTCAAAATATTTTTAATTAAGAAACAATTCTGTCAGCATACTCTTTTGCAGGCTAAAACAATGCAGTGGAAGAAGGGCTGCTTTCCTCATTTTCTATTGCATGTAAATGCCTAATGGCATTCTGTGAGAAGGCCTTTTGAAGTGCACAGTTGACCACTGCCACCCACCATGCACAGATCAGTTCCGATTCCCTCCATGCACAGATCAATTCCTTAGGCTTTATGTTTCTTGAAAATCTGTATGACATCTTTAGATCGGAGATAAGGTCAACACCGTACTCCTTGCCTCAGATGATGAGTGTCTAGGCTTGATTCCTGTTGACTTGTAACAAAAAAGAATATAAAATAGAATTGTAACTGGCCTGCAAGAAAAAAATAAATTAAGTAAAACAAATCATTCTTTTCTTCTGCTCTGATGCTGGCAATAAACATCCCTGTAGCTGTGAAATGCAAATGAGTAAGGGCTTTCACTTACTGACAGCAGACATCCCATCACCAGAGAGATGGCCTCGAGATCCCTGCCAGTCGCAGTCGCAAGCCATCCCTATGGCAACTAAAGCAGGGGCTGCATGGAAGAGTAATACTGGGAAAAGGCTTATTTAATATGCTCTAGCAGCTGAAAATAAGAGAGAAGTCACCACCACAGGAGCAGCCTGGTTTCTGCAAATCACATCAAGGGCTTTGTCCCCCACGGGCAATAAGAACTGCTACCAGGTGACAATTCAGCTGAGCTGTGGGGACATACCGCTGGATGTCCTGGGGGTCTCGGTCTTTGATTATCCTGCCCCGGAATCTGATTATACCACGCAGTGACCTTAATCTGGCCCACACATACAAATTTCCTTCCTATAAAAATGAAAATACAGAGAAAAGCCTGGAACTTGGGCACTGAGCAGACAACACACCCAGGCTGAGAGCTGTCTGGATGCTATGAAACCCACGTCCCTCTGTCCAGACACAGCCAGGCGACTAAAGCTGCTTCCAACACGTCCTTTTACAGCCTGCTTTCCACCCCGTAGATACAGGCCTTTGCAAAACAATGCTAAAATGCTGAAACATTCCAGAATACCAGAGCTTTTCCTGGAAAAGAACAGGTGCGGGGGCAAGCAGAGAAACTAAAATCTGTTCTGGACTTTATGTTGATGCTAGAGGTTGCTGTCAACTGGAAGAGTGTTCCCACCATGTGATGCCACCATTCTTCAGGGAATAAAGGTTTGCCTTTGTTCCTCATGCCTTCAAGCTCTTACAGTCAATAATTGTTCGATGGATCGCTTTTTCCATATCTCCACTTGAATATCGAACAACAGGCACCTGTAAGGACCCATTATTTTTTCAACATCTACCTCTCATTTTTCTGTTTTTCATTAGCAATGATTAAAGGAAAAGGAGAGCATCATTAAAAGCAGGAGTGAGACAGCAAAATTTACATGTTAGGAGCAGAAACAACAGACAAGAATCAATTAAATTCCAATAGGAAAACTCATTTGCTCTGAATATTCTAAATGGAGGTTTAAATAAGGCACGTGCTTAAATTTACAATCATGTTTCAGTGTCGCATTTAGTAAACATTAGGAGGCAATCGGCTACGCAGAAGTAAGACAAGTTTAGTTAGGAGAAAAAGCTCCTAAAGAAGAAAAAAAAAAAAAAAAAGGAAGAAAAAAATTCCAGCAAGCTGAAGTATGTGCAGCGATTTAAAATAAGCCAGCGGGATGAGAAGCGTGGCAGTCAGCACGGCCGCTCCGAGCTGCCCCCGCGCTCCCGCAGCAGCCCTGCCCCGCCGCGAAGGCGGCCGGCCGAGTGCTTGCTGCGCTGCTGGCTCAGCCCTGCTTTCTCCAAGCAGCAAGAAATCCCGGGAAAATTGTGAGTGGCCAATGACGAGAGCGACCGAGAAGAAAGTACTGAGTTAGGTAAGAAGCCCAGACACATTAGTAAAGGAAGTGGAGAACTGGTGTAAGTAATCTTCAGTGAATCACCAGCCGGAGCAACTGTGGAAAAAGAGTTTGTTATCCAATAGTTACAAGTGTTGGGGAGGGACTGGATCACCAGAGGACATCTGCACAGTGTTTTCATCAGCCTAATTGTGCCAACATTAACATTAGCCAACAGGAACTGAGCTCAGTGTATTAAATAAACTTGCCAGTATTAACCTGTTAAAAGTCTCCGAGCATTTGACCGAGCCAAGGCCTCCCTCAGCCCACCTGGAGCAGCGTACGGCACCGCCAACCAGATTAGTCCTTTTAATCCGTATATTGTGGCAACTCGTAACGAGACACAGAGTTTTCCACTGTTTCTAATTCAGCCCGCGTCGGTAATGGTTTTCAGTCCCCGCCGCCTCATGGAAGGCTTTTCTGAAGTTATTCCAGTTACTGTTGTGACTTCATTTCCTTGCAGACTTGTGATTACCGTCGTGATTGGCAAATTGGCGGGTAACGTCAGGAGAGCGTCTGAGGCTGAGCGGGCCCCAGAAGCCAAGCAGGCTCTCCAGCGTGAAGCTCCAGGTCAGGACACAAACCAGCAGCTGAAACTCCAGAGACTGTTTCCAGCCATGGGTCCATGCAGGCTCTCATTTCTCAGAGGAGAGCCAGGCACCTCTCTGTCTTTCGTTACGTTGACCTAAAGGCGCACCCGTTGGCTTGCTCTTCCAACCCTACCCCTCTCGTTTCAGCGAGCAGAGAATGGAATGAGGTTTTCCTGGACCTGTGATTTTTCCTTCTCTGATTGTTGGTCTATAACAGTGATAAAAGAGGTCTTTCTTCTAGAAAAAAAACACCGAGTTCTGCCGAGTTCTGCCAAGGTGAGGTCAGAGAAGAAAATGGGGCTTATCTGGAGTGGAAAAATTATTCTCCCATGCCACGTATACCTGTGAAAATTGAGCTCAGTGGTTTCACACAGAGGTGCAGCCCGTGTGCAGGCAGATGCCGTTCACAGGGGAAGCTTTGGGTCCGAGCACCAGCTTGGACAAACTTAGTTGTCTGAGATGTTAAGTAGAGAAGGAAGTCGACAAGCAGGAGAAGCAAATATTGAATCCGACTTCACTGTCCTTCCCAGAGGAACTGCTTTCTCCTCTGTGGCCAGGACTGGCACAGACAACTTCCTCCCTGAGTCTTGGTTTTCTTTGCAAAAGCTGTTTATTTTATTGCATAATTTTTCTCTGGACAGGTCCCGTCCCTGGCTTGTTTCAAAAGTATTTGGCAATCTCTTTCTCATCACCCTTTTGGTTGCCCCTGTGTTCTGGGGCTGCTTGAGGGGTGATGCATTGCTGCTGGGTGACATCTGCAGACACATTACTGACAGGAACAGAGAGCCACAATGATTTCCTGAGGTGAAACTTCCCGCTAATCTGTGTGTGTCTGTATTTATGAATGTGTTGTTTCTTATTTTCCTTTGGCTTTTATGTGATGTCCCAGCTGTACAAATTACATCACCATCACCCGTATATAAATTCCAGTTACTCGCACTCCAACAGCCCTGCTGCTCACATCTCCAAGGATGAGGAGTTTCCAACAGTCTCGGCCCGGATTTGGTACTTGATCCAGGCCCATCATCTCTTGAAATCACGGGTTATCTCTATAGATCATTTTGTAAAACGGTAAGAATACATGAAGCAGAAGTAGCTGAGCAGTATTTGCAGGTGACAAGTTTCAGAGTTAATTTAATCTCTTTAAGTGAGCCTTCTAGATACAATTTTCCCTTTCCTTGACAGATGTTCCTGCAAACGATATGTTTTATTCTTGACCTGGGCTCTGATGAAACAAGGATGGTGTTATGGGAGGCTGAGATCACATAACGAGGGGCTAAAGCAAAGGTATTTTACATTGTCTGGTGTTCAGTGGAATGCGGTGAACAAAGAGAGTACCAATGTCGGATGCTCTGTGTGAGCAGTGCCGCTGAGCTGACGAGCTCTCCTGTAGATCGGCTTCCCCAGCAGCTAACCTATAAAAAGACTTTAAAATGGAAGAAGAACTCAAGCCTCAGCAGCAAAATAAGAAGTCCCTTTCTGAACTTGATTCACTGGATGGGCCTATCTTTAAATGATAAATCAATACGCTATTATTTGATATTTATATATAACATGTATGATGTGTCTTTAATTTATACACTATCTAATACCGGGGGAAACAGTTAAAACAATGAGGTTCTCAATATTTATAACACAATTTAACCTTCAACATGACTGATAAAACCCAAACAGTTTCCAATCCTGCACCGCTTTACACCGATTCTCTTCCCGTCCAACCCCAGCAACCCAAAGCAGCCCCGTGTGCCCCCCTTTCCCTTAGTGCCCCCCCTGCCCCAGCTCTCCCCTCCCCTTAGGAACCCACCCAAGCACTGCCCGAGCTGCCCGCTGCCTCCAGTGCCGCCCGCCCTTGCTGCCCACCTCCTGCACTGGTTTCCAGTTTGCCCACGGCTGCTGGGGCTGGCCGGGCCCTTGTCTCAGCCACAAACCCGAGGAGCCCCTGAGAGATGCTCTGAGACTCGGAGATTAAATCACACAGAAATTAGAAAGCACCTCCGTGCTGAGAGATGCACGCAAGCAAGGCAAGGTGTATTAGGGCAGACAGAAGCGGGTCAGTTCAGTTTGGGAAAGCCAGAACAGAGTCACTTTAGGTTTATGTTGTTTGAGCATGGCATGCAGCAGTATTTTGAATTTCTGCAGAACTGTTGAGTCTTAAAGAGTTGGTGACTGGAAGTGGTGGAGGAAGAATGGAAAAGAAGTAGGGGCAGCACATTACCATGGTGTCTAAAACTATTGCCAGAGTAAGTGTGGATTGAAATAGGACTGAAGAGCATTGAGCTATTGATTGACAGAAAGAGTAAGCTTGGACACAACTCAGGACACAATATGATGTGCAGGGGGAGTTACCTTCATAGTCTTTCCATCACTAACTGCACAGACAACACCCTACAGCACCCGCATCCACTGACTCACCGTATCTATCTCCAGATTCATCATATCTTATCTTCAGTTACACTGTCCCATGCAAAGCTGTCTGGATGTAGTGTGGGTCATTAATAAAAATGACTACAATAATAATAAAATTATTAATATACAATAATAGATTAAAACAATACACTTTTTTTTTTTCCCATGTGCAGACAGTTTGGTACAGAATTAGGAAAGCAAGGTGAGATGTTCAAGCTTGCCAGAGTGAGCTGGTGGTAAGAAGCTGAGGGCTAAAAACCACCTTGGATAAAAATCCTAACTGCATTTCACTGCATTTCTTCCAGGAACCAAGGCAGGCTGGGGAGGAAGCTGCAATAATCAAGAAAGGCAGTACGCAAGTTAACAAGATGCTGTTGAATGAGAGCTGTTCCATGGCCATGCTCATTTATAACCATAGTTTCATGGGTTTTATTGTCTGCAGAAGTGCAATGCTTTTTCTATGGAAACAGAACAACAGCCTGGAACCAAAAGCCCAGAGAACAGCAAACCACATGAAGCAGCGGCACTGGCTGTTTAGAATACAAACTACATTTTTGCTTTGGCTGCAGATCAAATTGTGGGTAGAAGTTCAGGTCATTTCTCTTTCTGTCCAGATTAGTCTTCCATTTCTAGCTAGCTGTTGGCCTTGCCATTTCCATCTCTGAGTTGCTAATACAGCAATGTCTTCTGTAGCATATTTTAGTCTCCCTGTCATTGCTGCCTCTGCAGTTTGTCATCTGCAGTCCATTGCTCCCGTTTTTTCCTTTCCCATTCTGAGAGACTTTTCAGAACGGAGATGGAGTGCTGGATTTCATGGCCCAAATCCATTTTCTTACAGACAGCTTGTCATGGTGGGATACAGTGTGTCATGATTGTCATCCATTTCTGCTGAGTATTATAGAAACCCAGGCATTTCTTTGAATGCTCAGTCCTCAGACCCTTTGATGCACTTTGTTTACCCAACTTAAAAATACAAGAGAAGTCTCGATGCCCTGGACTGCCATTATGGCAACAGCACTTTTAATTAAGAAGAGAGTTCACTACTGCATTGGTAGGGAAAAAAGAGAAAGACTTGTTTTCTTCATTTCATATGTGGTGTGGGATATTGACCCATGAATTTAGGCCAATAAACTTTGATTTTTTGGGAGCAGAACTCTTATTATTTCATTTACCCTTTATGATTCTATAAATGGAGATATCATAAAGGTAATATTCAAAACAAAGATGTTACAAAAAAGCATGAAGTATAGAAATTTTTTAATGCTTTTAATTATAGTCATAAAATTTCAGTGTAGAAAATTTCCATTTGAATGACTCACATTATTAAGTACAGGACTGTATGTTCCCATGGCTCAACAACCTTAGTAAATATATCATTAGTGGTCCACTGAGAGAGGATGGATAGTTTGCTGTTGGTGTTCTTATTTGCAGCAGCTTAACACATTAATGATATAACTGCCATTATTTTTCCATAAATGTTGTTGTTGTCCCTGCCAGAGTATGTTGTGTGATCAGAGATGCAAGGGGAAATGATTCACATGACTGTTCGTGATTCACATTAAGACTGGCTTTTCATCATCTGTTAAAATCTAGGCCACATTATGGTAGGCTAAAACCCATTAATATGCTACATATTCTGTACCTGCAACAGGCAACTCGGACTCCTTTCCATGAATCTGTATGTTAAAATCATGTCATATTTTCCTGCCTTTTTACTATAACATGAAACATATCAGCAGGAGAAAAAGTAAAAGATATTGGGTGTCAGAACATTCTCTGTTCAGGAAGAGGTTCATGCTGTACAGCACAACTTAAGCGAAGGCATAAGTCTTTTTGGATCTCAGAAGCATGAATATGTGGACATGTGCAAAGTGCTAATCAGTGACTTAAGCCTGAGTACAGGTGCTCTGATTGCAGTCTTGATCTTAGTATTCATCTTCAGGGCTTGGTCCTCATCTACTTAGATATTAATAGTCTCACCATATCATTGTCCCTCACTTGAAACAGTTGGTGAGGGTGATGCTTCACACTGCCAGTAAGCAGTCAACGTAAACATTCAGACATGGATTTACATGATGTAAGAAAATAGCGCACCATAAGACCAGAGATCCCCAACAGTGGTGTCAGGGCTCTGAGTGTTTTAGTAAGTCTTGTTGGCCCTCATCAGCCTCACCTGGGACCTCCACCCACACCCATGGCCCCAGCAGCTCTATTTAAGCTCAGCCTGGGGGCCCTTAGCTCCTGCCTGAGGTGTGTTGGAGGGGTGCTAGCCTCCAGCTTGGTAATACCTCTCTTTGCAGAGCTCATTGGTCCAGACCTCAACCCACAGGCTGGTCTGACTTTGGTCCTGACTTGCTGCCATGAACCTCCCTGGCAACCACCGGACTTCATCCTAGCTCTCACATGTGGATTGACTTCTTGGCCTTGGACCTGTCTCATTGCCATGATGATATTGCCTTATGGTCTGGACTCTTGGTTGAACTTGCTGTGCTCGCCTTGCTCAGGTACTGTGGGAATAGGCTGCAGCTGGAGAGGTTGCCTTGTCCTGCTGGTCCTGTTATGCCCTTGGTGTCCATCCCTTAAGGTCCTTGGTTTGCCCTGATAAATAATCAAAAGCAAATATCAATGGTAGAGTGTAAGAGTAGTTGAGTGGGCATAGGCTGATGGTGAAGAGAGATTTCTCCAAAGTATTCCTTTAATATCTGACTACTTGCAGCTCAGTGAATCAGAGTTGGTGCCTTATAGTTAATAACTGTCAATGGATTTCCATTATCTGAATTTCTCAAGTCTTCCCTTGAACTCATGTAGACCTTTAGCATCCACTACAGTGTCCTGTAGCAAGGAGTTTAATGGTGTTATACAGGAGGAACAGCATCCTCTTTGTTTTGAACCTGGTATCTGCTAGCTTTGTATGACATCCATCACTTCCTGAAGCGACCTAATGTGAACAATTGGTTCTTATTTGCCTTCTGTGGGCTTCTACTGTAATCCTTAGTTGTCTCTTCTGGGGTCAAATAGTTGTAGTTTCTGTGGTCATTTTACACTTACGTACATAAATAGATGTAGGCAGAGGCACTTGTGCCCCTCCATTTATTAGTGCTGAGTTTAGTTAGGAGATGGGGGATGACTAAGAACTTGTGTCTCCATGGCTTTAGAGATTTGGTCTCCAAAAAAATATATTCATTGGTATGGGTTTAAACTCTTGCAAGCTCTATTATGTAAATTGGACTGAGAAAAGTGCAACAGCATAACTTATTTACAGATGTCTTGGCAGCCCTGCAGAGCAGCATTTAGGGAAGCACCTGTTTCTCCCCAGTCAATAGGGCTGCTCTGTTATGAGATGCATTGTTCCCTTCTGCTGTTACTATGTAAGTGAAAATGATTTAGAGAAGAAATAGCACAAAGGTTTTAAACATTAATAATTGATCTGAAAAGCAGAATCATTAGTTTTGCTAGTAATTGGTTTCTGGCCTCTACAAAGTCTTTTAAGTGAAGAACATACTGTGTACGCAATTAAAACAAAAAAGGTATAGACTATATCTGACCAACCAAGCTCAAGTACAGCTATACCATTGTGTTCCCATATGAATATCAAGGTCAGTTTTTGGGGAATGCTGCACAGCCCAGACTTTAAAGTTGGACACTGAATTGGTTGGAAAAATTATTGTATTGGGAGCTGCTGTATGCTTTGCTCTAAGAACGGCAGTGTAATCTGCGCAGTCCCACCCGTTCCCCCTGAACAGATGCGTGGGGAAGGAGGTGATGGGAGAAGGGTTAGCCATCAGCAGGGTTCATCCCCACCAGGAACACAGCAATCCTCTCCTCCTGCTGGCACAGGGCAAGGAGAGGCTGTGCGGAGCTCTGTCAGCCTGTGCGGCTTCTGTGTCACAGTAAATGTCAGCTAACACACCCATTCCAAGGGATAAAAAATAGAGCCTCCCCGATTTACGAAAACTTACTGGCAGTTGTGGACTTATTTGCGTGACTGAGCAGTGTCACAGCAGCTCAACAGATCTCACAGCTGGAAGCTGCTGAAGACCCTTTTTCCCCAGTTACCTGATGACTGTGTAAGTTAAAATAACTGCTGCTTCTCCCTGTCAGTGATGACCCACAGCTCCTAAAAGGAGCGGGACCTCTCACCCTGCTCCACTAGGGACTGTGTCTGCTGTAGCCAAGCTCTGGCTATTAGCTTGTCTTCTCTAACGAGACACTTCAGAGAAAGGAGAACACGCAGTAACTTTGAAATAACTTTGCAATGTGAAAACAACTGCTTCCTGACCCTGGGGAACATAGCTGGTTTTGAGGTATTCTGCAGAAAATCTTGTGGATCTGGAAGAACTATTGCTTGTTTGATCAGACCTCCTGCATCATCTGACCAACATCCATGTTAGCCAAGCTAAAACTTTAAGTTTAAACTACTACCCTGGCAGTACACTGGAGGTCAGAGCCATGTTTTGGTGCTGGAAGTGAACTCCTGTTTCTTGTTAGTTAATAGTAGCTAATAATGAGGAAAAAACAATTCTATAAACAAAGCAGCATCCATGGCAACATAGCAATTTACTCTTGAACTTCAAAATAGGAATAATTTAAACTTTTTCTTCAGTTTTTATCTTTTAAATGCTTACACAGGCAGATGTGGGCATGTTCTGGCAATTAATAATCAGCTGAGTCAGATCTTCAAGGGAGCTTGTAATGAAGTGCCAGGAAGGATCTTCCTCTTACATTTAAGTTCTTATATCCGGAATGCAATCTGCATTGTTCAGCACAGGGCTTTGCTTCTTGGGCTGTATCAAACAGATCATGCCATTGTTTCAGAGGCGCTGATTTTCCTATTGCCTTTGAGAGTTAAAAATGGGTTTTCACTTGCTGGAGCACCTGAGTGTAGAAGCCATGCAAGTCTGGTCTGGTCGCACTTGCCCCGAGGAAGGTCTACCAGTTTGTTTATATGGCTCTACACCAGCTCGACACATTGGTTCTATTTTAGAGTAATAAATGAGCACAAAGATCAACCAGTTCATGTCAGGAATAGGAAGTGACTACATACTGATGGGTCATAGCCTGGTTCCCCAAATTACAGTCTCCTTTCAGTTCTTAGGTGGGCTCCTTGGCTGCAAATCAGGCAGAGACATGTCAGAAGAGACTTCCTCAAAGGCTCCACTTCTGTGGTACTGTATCAGGAAAATAAGGTTAATGACTCTTGCACATGAAGGACTTGTTCCAAGAGACCAATATTTCAGGTCTGTGATGTGGATTCACGTTTCCAAATGCACTGATACACAGCAATGGCTGAAAGTACTAGCAAAACTAATAGTAACACTGCAAGCATCTACAGACCAATTTGAAGCACACACCCCTTTTTTTAAGGGAAAAGATATGTGTGCCTGGCTAACAAGTTTGTGGGAATACATAAATTAAATCTGTGCTCATACTTGAATTTGGCTCTGCACTTCACTGACCTGAAAAAGGTAAAAGACAGTATGAACAAGGTCATCACTTGGCTCAATAAGCTTACACAGTTCCTCACAGCTTTTATCATCCAGGCCTCCTTATCTTGCTCCATCTGCTCCATTCCAGTGATATTTTTAGCCTGCATTCACTGTACAGTTTTTCCAGTCTGGCTGCCTGACCCTTTGGTCTCCTAACAATGCAGCTGCAATGGAAGTGGTGCATGAGCAAAGGCTGCCAGTGAAGTGGGATTTTTTCCAGATCCCAGAATAACCCCCAAATTTGACCAATCCTGTCCCCTCGGAGCTGTTTTTTTTAACAAGTCAAGCTGAGAGGCTTTTTCTGTAAGGTTCTGTTAACCTATAAATGGCTACAGCTCAGCTTTGAAGTTAACACTTCATTAAGATTAATTGGGGAAGTTCACACCTCTGCTAGGAGCTTGTCTAGCAGATTCTGCAAGACAGAAGTGGGCTGATTTACATGCTGATGCCTGGCTTTGTAGCCATAACAGCAAGGCCGATAACTGGCTCAAGGATCAGTGCAAGAACTGAAAAATGACCCTGATTCCACAGGCTCAGCTGCTCCTGAACCTAATAAAGTGAATGGATGCTGATGACAACAGCCTTGAACTGGCACTGAATTTCAGGTGCCAGTCTTGGGGCACTGAATGACTGGGGATACATGATTAAACCTTACGTTACTGGTGGTGGGTAAACAAAGAGGTAAACTTTTCCATTTAGTTACTGCTGCCTGGTATGAGCTGGGGATTATTCACTGCAAGGAGGAGAAGGGAAACAGGGCTGGCTCCTGCTGACACACAGGCTGTGTCCGGTGCCCACGGGAGAGGTCTCCAGGAGGATGCGGGGGGAGGAGAGCTGCGTGATTCTGTCTCTTCCCCTTGTGTCAGGCCACATGATGGGGAAGGAAGAACCCTGCAATCTGTCAGGTCCATCAGGACCAGGAAAGCTGATGTCCTTTTAGCCTCTGGTGTATCTGTGAACTTTATTGGTGGTACCTTTGAACCTGTGGTGCTTGCAACAAGCAGAAATCAAAACTGGAAACAAATTGGTATGGTTCAAATCTCTTGTTATGGAGGAAGTTTTTAACAAGCTTTATCTGTTAATGTGGTTTTCATAGGGGAAAAAAAGGGGAGGATTCCCCCATATGTCAGCATCCCTCTAGAAAATGAGCACCAAGCCAATCATCAATGTCCTGTACATCACACTTGTGAAGGAAAATGGGCTGAAATCTCTAGCTCCTTGTCTGTCCTCCCTGGCCCTGCTGTTGCCAGATGCCTCTTGCCAGAATCTTGCTGTGCAGTCTGGTGTAATGTCTGGGTACAAACTCCTGATGGTCTCGGCTAATGTGCCAGACCTTAGGCTGCACGGTGCAGACGGGTGAGCTGCCAGCTCTGCTGGAAAGGCAGTAGCCTACGGCAGCAAGGTAGCGCAAGTCCTTGTGGCTTCCTCAGCTCTGATGCCTTTCTCCTTGTGATGATTCTCTTGGACCAGTAAATCATCAATGGTTGTTTGAGGTCAAATGGTCATTTCTCCAGGATTTCTAGATGAGTCAGACCTGGGATGATCCCAGGTAAAAGCCTCAAATAAATGGATGCTTCACTTAGGATATCCTAAGTGGTGAGTTGTATACCTCTGGGATACACCTGATCAACTGTGACTGTCTTTGTCCTCAGCAGGACAGAGCTGAGACCAGTAGTGTCCTAAAATCACCCGTTGCTGACAGAGCCCTCCAGTAGAATAGCACGGGAGTAATGGTGTTTGTATATCACACTTGGGGAAAAGCTGTGATGAAGCCCTTTTCCCTTGCCAAAGTATGGAGAAACAGTATACCAAAGCTATATGGCAGTGTTATGTATGGCATAGTAACCAAGTTGGATCTTGGAGTATGTCGAAGTTCACCTTAGAACAGCTCTTGGCCATAATCAATTTTCATTCTCAAGAGTAGATGAGTTGCAAAGTCCTGTACAATGATGCATATAAACCACAGCTGAAGTGGTTTAACTGAACTCTCCAATCTAGCAGTGATTACCTTCCACAGTAATGATGGTGTGGTGCTTTCCATATTATCTGCTCAGCATTTTGAAAGGGTTATGATTAGCTGTGCTATGACAAAACAAACAACGGTGTGTAGTGTTTGCACAACAGCTTTCATACTGCTTTGTGCAAGATAATCTTGTGGCCTGAAGCTAGGAGAAACATCCTTTATAGCACAGTCAGCTTCTTTGATACATCTTTATCTTTTTACTGTGTTTATTGCTGGCAGAAAACAAGAGTAAATGTATAGATAAACTTCAGGGTCTTATCATCTTGGCTGGAGGGGTAATCCTGGCTCCATTCATGTAAACAGCTAAATTCCTTCTGATTCCATTTGGACCAGGGTTTCATCTCCTTGAGTACTTTTTTCGCCTCTATTTGCAGTCCTTGAAGTAGTTAGACTGCTGTCTCCCACCTGCATTCCACCGGGTGCAGGGATTGCAGCTGAAGGCTCAGCAGTGAGTGCAAGGAGAAACATCCTCCTCCTAAACTGTCAGATCTTTAAGCATTTCTGGGGTGGGGGATGTGGGAGGATCCATGAACCAGGGGCTGAAAACCCATCTGGCACCAGAGGGAGCAGCTGGAAGAGAGGGGCAAGTCCAGCTGCAAACTTGTCCTCTGATGTGGCTGCTAAAATGGGCACAGTTCCTGCGTTACCGGTGAAGCACGAAGGCTAATACCTAAGGCTAGAGAGACAGCGATGAGCATTACGTCTTAGAATTTTAATGTCTTAGTTTTGTTTCTATGGTATCGGTACCTGGAATTTTCAGGAAAATGAAATGATAGCAAGTAGGGAGCCACTGCCCTACTTCTATATAGAAGCCCTCTCTTGTCTTACTGTGGCTTCATATCTCGTCAGGACTTTTCCAGTTCTGTGAAATGATCTTTGGTATCTATGGCTCATCCAAGTGGAAATACAACATGTACATTTACAATGTGTAGTTTTTTTTAAAATGTGTTCTAATTTCAGGACAAATATTTGTACAGATGAAGGTTATGGTAATGGCTGTACTAGAGTTTTAAATTCCACTTTCTTCTTCACTAGCATCTTCAGTAGTGAAATCGCTCAAAGACGGATGTATCAAGAGCTGCTTTTATATAAGAAATGTTATGCTACATAAAACCAGTAAGACTGGCTTGTTAGGAGAAATGGTGACTTCTACAAGTATCCCCTTAATGGCTACGGATGCTAGCAGTACAATGACCATCACTGCTTTCTGGATTCTATTTAACACCTTTCACTTAGCAGAGTGGGACACCGCATAGTTTTATCTGGATCTCCATTGCTTTGAAACTGAAATGCAGCTAATATTGAGAAACAGGTTAGACAAATGCTAGCTGCACAATGTTGGTTAAGGATAAACAAAAACTGATGTCCTATGTAAAATCTCACTGGCATTATAGGTTTGAATGCAGGAGAGGCACCTGGCTCTTGAATAAGTTCAGTCCTAACTACTTGCATGTGAGCCTGTGGGATTGACTAGCCCAGGTTGGGCTAATCAAAAGAAAAGTGATTTTTCTGGCCTGGACCAGAAGACTTTATGCTTAAGGAAGAAGTGTCCTGTGTTATGGAATCCATCAGAAAGAGAGCACTTGCCCAAACATGATGCCCTTGGTAGCATGACAGGAGAAGTTCTTGCTTTAGACTCCATGGTGAGAATGGTCTGTAGGATTGGCTATAGGCGTTCCTGTCAGGGCAACACATTCATTTCTGCTTAACTTAGTTGAAAAGTCTCTTTCTATGATTTCTGTCCAGTGGGCAGCAACATGTTTTTGCTCCAAAAAGTTTTTTCAATTTATGGGGCTACATCAGAACTTAGAACTATTGCAGACAACTTGAATACAGTCTCTCTTGAAGATCAGACAAGAGGGAAAAGTACTGCTTAACTGACACGATGGGCTGTCCCAACAGAGTCTTTATTCTAAGATAGTTCTCATATTTCTAAATGTAAAAACTAAATAGTGGTGAAGTAAGCTAGGGTTTTGTTTTTTCACTTGATCAGCTAACCTGAAAAGGTATGTCTGTGAAGTCAGTCAGAAAAGTAGCTAAATTCCTGGTTGTAGCTCTTGGAAATCGTTGCAGAAGCAAAGCCAGGTTATTTCTATAGAGGTTGTGTTATCAGAAATAGTCTGGAAAGAACATGTTAAGATCTGGGTTTGATTTATTCTGGGACCTAGGGTTCAAATCCAAATCAGGATTAAAAAGGACTAGAGTCTTCAGCAGGAGATTTTGGCTTCAAATGATAGAAACAGTGAGAGATCTAGCTGGCTTTGGTGATAGGCTAGATTTTTAAATCACCTTGATTTTTGCACACCTTCTCTTACAGATAATTGAAGCCATCTTGTGTCACATATGCAGCATACATTTCTATTGGTAGCATGTCTTAATCCTGAGAAATTACATTTTTCTGCTGTAACTGAGACAAAGCTCCTTTTTTTGGACTCCTGACATCTTTCTTCAAGCTCCTGTCAAACAGTCTGGGCCTAATTTGAATTCCAGTGATGAGGAATAACCTGATATTTTGCTTACCTTAGTGAATGAAAGGTTAATTCTGTACATCTAAGTTTTATACCGCATGCTAGTTTGTTAGAGGCATTTTACCACACAGCTGGTGAGGGATTTTCAAAAATACAAGAGAGGCTTGTATGTTATTTGTTTTAACTTTTCCTTTCAACTCTTTTTTTTCATTAAGTTCCCAGATGACTGCACACTCTTGAATGCAGCAATCTGTTTAATCTAGTTTTAGCCTTCCTTTTCCTGTTTTGCTGTTTACTTTTCGTTCCATGCCAGTAGCTATTGAGGCAATACTGTGGGTCCATTATCTCTTTCAGGCCTCTTGGAATATATGTGTTGGCTTTGCTCTGTGTGTGCATGCATGAGAGGGAGGGAATAAACATACATGTGGCCAATTAGTACACTTAAATTAATGAAGAGCAATCTATGAATCTCTTTTTTTTTTTCTGAGAATTTGGAAATACTGAGAACGTTTGCCATGTAGCCTTCAAAAACTTCAAAAGCAGCTATAAGGTCACAGTCTAATACTCCCTTCTGTATACTCATGTCTTTTCTAAAAATATTTCCCAACTTAATCTTCAGCATATGGAACAGGAGGGCAGAGGGGGAACAGCAGTGTTTATGACCAAAGTGCAAAGATGAGGAAGAAAATTAAATCCACAAAAAAGCAAATCTTTTGATCTCTACTTCATTTTCCTCATTACAAACTTAACAGTACCAGCAGTTATGTTTTAACTAAACATTGAGTTTATGGACCCATGTCTCTGTCTACAGATAAGGGAAGGTCGAGAGGAACTCTGCTAATGCTGTCTTTGCTTTTGCAGATTTTCCTTGAACTGGGACACCCAAACAAGTCAGTGGGAGTCTAAACACCACCAGTGATCTGGGTGTGTTGTTCCTTGTAGTAGGTAGAATGTGATCAAAGATGTCTGCTCTGGATATATACAATCCTGATAGAAGAGTCTCAGTAATATCACAGATAAAAAAGGGGTCTCCAGGATCCATGGAACTTGTGGGATTTTCTCTCAGTAAACTCAAGAACAACAAAATTAACCCAGCTAGTGGAATTTGAGAAGGGTAACAAAGCAGGGGTTTGATGTCCTTTTCTCTTTTTGGCTCTTGAATTGTGGAAATAAACACCAAAACCCAGTGGTCAGAAAAGCTGAAATTGGAAGCAGGAGGAAGGCTTAGGAGGACCTCCACTCTGTAGGAAAGCTCATCTGCCTGGAACAGGAAGGAGAAACTCCTGTTTCCAGCAAGGCTTCTGCCCCTGGTTCCACAAAATAAAAATGGGAGATGCTCTATTTTGCCCCATCTCCTTGCTTTCATAACTAAGTCTACTGACTCTTACCTGTCAGATTAGTTTCTGGTCTGATAAATGCATCCATTGTTTGATGACTCTACCAAGTGATCACATCCTCTTTATCACATTCCCATTGTCCTGGCTTCACAGACTTGTTTTGTCTGCTGTAAATCCTAACAGAGATAGTGAGCAGAGCTTGCACGGTATGTCCTGACAGCCCACTGGTGTGCAAGGGGTGCCTTGGAGGATCACTCCAAAACACTGACCTGCCATACTTCATCTTCCAGGTGGGATAAGTGAAGTCCTCAGAAAACCCATGTGCACCAGAAAGGAGTTTAGGTATGCAATGAGGAAATCAAAGAAGAAAAAATTACCTAGGACTGATACCATCTGAGGAAAATAAAAATATTCCTCCCTTTCTGTGCTTTCTTACAAAGCACAGAGAAATAAGGTAGCCAGATTCTACCCTCCCTGAAACTACTGAGTCATATGAACAAATAACTCGGTGCTGGACATCACGGAGAACTTACATAAGGGCAATACCCGGAGGGAAATAGCTCTAACAGACGGGTGCATTGGAGAAGTAAGGCATGTCCCTTATCACTGTTTGTTGTTTATAATTTAAGCTCTAATTACACAACTGATTCTTAACTAGTTCCAAAAATAAAAGGAAAAGAAAAAAATAGTTCCTGAGAAGTCCGTGTGCTGGCTCTGTCTGACAGTGTCTAGGAACATGCCTGGGTGAACAGCACTGAACTGAATCTGGAGTTTGAGCACAGACAGGTCATTTCAAACACTCCTGCAGTTAAGCAACACTCTTCGCCCTAGGGAAGTCTCCCTTCCAAGCACTTCCATTGTTCCACACAGGCCTTCTTTCAAAGTTGTTGGCTGGTCTCAGTGCTTTTTCTTCATCTTTACTTTTTTTGAAGATTTTGAGATGTTTAGGGAAGCTGCTGTATTAATTTTCTCAGATGTTTTGAGTTCTGAAAAGCTTTCACCTGCAAAGGATTTACCCTGATGAGGAATTAATTCCAGCTTTATTTGCAGACGAAAGAGAACTGTATACAAAGTGAAGGATGCTCGGCTTCTCAGACACTAACATGAGCAATTCTGAATGAAGATCTGTTAGGGTGTTCTGGATATTTGCATGTCAGCATGCAGAAAAAGCAAGCAAATGCAAATGAATGTTCCTGAAAACAGCAGTGGAAAGCAAATATTTTTATTTTTTTTAACATACTCTAAAAAGACCTTGTTATAAGGATCACGATAGCAAGAGCTCAATAGCAAGAGAGAAGTGCTAAACTTCCAGAGCAGGAGGTGATGAGAACTGGTTTGGCTCCCAGCAGTGGAACAGGGACCCTTCCCCCCGGGTCACAGCTGCACCCCAGGGCAGGGGGCTGTGCCACCAGTGTCACCAGTTGGTGCTACCCTCACCTCACTAGGTGCACTATGGCTCGCAAATATGAGAGCTAACAGCAAGTACCTGCGCTGTTGACTCTGTCAAAAGTGAGATTTATAATTAGACTGACCTTTCACGTATGAGGGAGACTTTGGGGGCAGGGGAAGAATGGATAGATGGAGAATTTGCCAAGTATCAGGATAAAGAAGTTGAGCAGAGGGCTAACAGGCAGCAGAGGAACTAGCAGAGCTCTTCTCAAAAGGACAAATAATGGACAGAGGCAGCAAAGACAAAATGTGTGGCTTTGGCTGTCTGGAGGGAGCAACTAATTATACTTACAGTGTACCTACAACAAGCTAGACCCCAGTGACCAGGTTCTTGCTTAGGCTCCACCGAGATCCCTAGCTCAATGGCTATTTTAGCTGCGTCTCCACATCCAGAAGCGTTTACGCCTTGGAGAACTCCTTTACGTGGAATTTAGGCTGCATAAACCTGAATGCAGGAAGCCTTCCCGGACCCCACAGCGTGTGGTTTGTGCACATATGCATGTGAGTGCACGCATGTGCTCATCAGGGAAGCAAAAAGAAGGAACCGAGGCAGCAGACACATGACTCAGGGTGTGGGCAAGATTGGTAATATAACCCCGGTACTGCTGGATTATCAGCAAGTTTGGATCTTTGTTCTGTAGCAGCTGGGCTACCTCCCAACAGAAAATGCTGGAGGCAACGTTTGTGCTTAGTAGTCAATTATCCTTGGGAGCAGGTAAGGGATTAGTGACCAGGTAGGATTTCATGCCTGTCAACAGGGCAAACACTGTAGCTGCTCAGAAATATTTAGCAAGAGAGAGGAAATAACACGGCTTTTTCTGTTCTAAAGCACAAGTCTCTTGCATTTGAACTGAAGGAGAATTGTCTTCCTTTGGTGGAATTCAGTACGGGCCATGTGCCTGGACGAGATGCGGTTCAAAGTCATGTCGCTGCGTGTGCTTGGCAGCAACGCTGGCTTAACGCCTAGCTGTCCTCCCCTTCCAGCCGTCCTGCCCGAGTACCGCAGCCCACCGCCCCTGCCTTTGGCCGCTGCTTCTTGTGCCGTGTGAAACCAGCCACAGAGACCTCGCTGGAAGAGCAAAAATAAACCCAAACCTTTTTAGGAATGCTGTTTTTTTCAGCCAGATCCGTTTCCAGACCTGATTCACAGCATTGATGCAAAAACCAGGAGGACCGGCACAAGGGAGAGGGCAGAGCAGGGAGGTACCGCCGAGCGGCGAGGGGCAGCAATAGCTCAAGTCTAAATTGCTGCCAAAGACTTTGCGTCGTGAACCTACAGCTGGAGCCGCAAGTTGTGGCATAAAGCTCAGCCTAACCCAATTTGTATTCTAAACAATGCAGAAACACCACAGGTTTAGCTGGTTTTTACCTCTGAACTAAGGGGCCTGAATTCAAGTTTGCATCTTGCACCTAAAGAAACCTTATTAAGCAGCTTGTTTCTGGCAATGTAATTAATCAGGAGATGGCAAAAGGATCACTCTGTTTCATCCCAGATTTCAAACCCCATTCATCTGCTCTTCCCTGGCCGGTCGAGGCAATCTCACACGCTGCGTGTTCTGCACAGCGTATGGTCTCTTATTTTTAGCTATAGGTGAGGGAAACACAGCTGCTTGAAAGAAATCCCCCTAATAATGCCTGTTAGTCTCTGAAAGCAATCAGGTGTTAACGAGCTTGCTTTAAGTTTACCTGTTTAAAATTTCTCCTGCTCTCACTTTCCTAGCTTTCATTTCTTGTGTCTCAAGTGAAAAAACCACCTGATCATTTAATTGATTTATCACCAAAAAAAGGTGCTTGTTTTTCCCTTCTTTAGCAGTACTTCTTGGCTTTTTAAAATGTAGCATTTGCATCAGCTCACTTTAAATGTGCTTCCTCCATCCTCTGATTAACATAGCTAAGTTTTTGTAAGTTTTGGATGCATGATTTCCAGATTGCAAGAGTTTTCTCTTTAAATTCAGTGAATTATATTTAAAATACTCAGGTGTCACTTTTTAATTGCTAAAATTGAGTCACAAAGTCAATCAATTAATGGAACTCAGCAGTTTTCAGGATCAAGTTCAAGCATGTAAAAAGAGATGAGTTACAAAGACTTAAAAAGAAAAAAATTATCTGAAGCTCAAATCTTTCCCCAACAAGAGTAACTGTAGCTCTCTTTCTAAGCGTACCATTCTACAAGAAATGTAAAGTAAGATATGGGTGTATCTTGAGTATTTGTTGAAATTAGCATTCTGGCCTTCAGTGGGTTTCCTTTGTGCCAGACAGGTCTACGCTTTTTCCAAATAGCCCCATCTTGGATCTCATCCTGCCTGTGTTTACTTGATTATTCTGAATGCTTCAGAGTACCCTCATAACTGTCCCATACAATGAACAGCCGAGACTATTCTGGATACATTAATCTCAGGGTAAAATTAAATATAAATACATGCCCCCGATGGCCTGAAGGATTGATGCGTTTTGGGGTTAATCTCTGAGGATTTTAGTGCTGATCAGAAGAAATTATCAATATCAATTCAGTATAGCTTCCAAGTAGGTGCATGCTTTCATGAGGAATTTATGCAAATCCCATTACAGAAATGCTGGGATCCCTATTTGATAGTTACAGAAGAACCAAAACACCAAAGGGAATGGTGTGACGACACAATACATTTATCTTTAGGACAGGATTAAAAAGTGCTGCCATATGAGACCAAGTATTTATATGGTCTAAACTCTCTCTGCCAGTTTCAGTTTATTTTTAAAATTCTGATGGATTAACTTTGAACAGCCAGGCTTTATGCCAGATCAGGCACTGTCCATCACTTCCATCCCAACTACACGTTGAATATAGAACCAGAACAGATGCGGGGTTTGCATAAAGGTATCACATTGACGTGAACTGTATCGTGCATGCTGACAAACTCAACAGATATGCCCGCTCCAGGATAAATATGCTGAGAAAAAAAATCTGGAAGTACACAGATCCAGTATTACTGCTCACTTAACCGTGGCTTTACAACCTCGGCCGAGAAGAGATGTGGTCTGTGGTGAGACCATGGCTCTTGGGCATCTTTGCCCTTTCCCGTCCTCGTTCAGCAGCCAGCAGAGCTGGGAGAAACCGGAGAAGTTATGAGATGGACCAGACTCTGAGACCCTACGGATGCTTGTGAATTTGGGGCAGTAAAAAAGGCTCAGCAGTAAAAATGGACCAGAGGAACCAAGGTGGATTGGTGAAGGCATGGGGAGAGACACCAAGGCAGCTTGCAAAAAGACGCATTAAGTGGCACGGGAGGCAGAACCTGGTGGCAGGGGAATCCAGAGGAAGCTGGAGTCCTGGGGAAATGTTGAGATAATCCCTCCATTTGGGTCTCTCACTAGCATTCCCAAGTGTCTAAGTCCGAAATCTGACTGAAACCCAGGCACTGTAGTTCTGCCTGGCTGCGGTGAGGCCGAGATCTCAGCTGGGGGCTGACAGTCGTGAGAGCTGCAAAACTGTCACAAGACGAGTGGCTGTCACAGGCGAAGCGGCGTTGACCACATGTACATACACCTCATCATCTGCCGCCTGTAGTGCTCATCGTTCACGCTGTAATCAACAGAGACATTTAACAACCCTGCATCGGGCAGGGTGGAAACTTCACTGGAGACTTAAACTGCTTCGATGGGTGGGATAGCACCAAACTGAGTCAAGCGACAGGAGAAGCACCAGCCACGTCCGCAGATGAGGCTGCGGCGCTGGGGGCTGTTCCCGGGCTCCGGAGGGACCGCTGCTTCACCTGCACAGGATGGAGCACTGGCTGCGGGCACCGGGGGTCAGCTCGGCAAATCTTGCCGGGAGTTGAATTCAGGGAAACAGAAATTCCCGCTCCGTGGTGAGGAATTGGTGGAGTGCAACCCAAAGCAGATTGCTCTTTATTTCACAACTGCGTTTCTAATGCTAAGTAATGTGGGGAGAGGGGAATAAGAAACATCTGAAATAGAAAGATTGACAAAGCTCTCATATGTAAAATGGCTGTTTACTTAATCTTTAGTGTATATGGCGTAAGATTTATATAACAGGAATAATCGGCAGTTTTACAGCAGCTTTCCTCTGTAACAACTTTCTTTTGGAGATCACAAAGCATATTTATAAATACCCATCAACTAAACCTCACATAATCATTGTGTGGGTAAAGAAGGTTACTCCGTTTGCTTTTCTGTTGCTTCAGATTTAAATCACATGAATCTTCACGGCTTAAAAGAAAAACAGCAGCAGAAACCTGTGAAGAATCTGCCTGCCTCCTTATTTTACCATGCTACAATCATTCCCCCAGCTCTGCAGTCAGCCTTCGGGGAGATGTAAGTTCATCTCTGACCTATCAGCCATTGAATGACCCGGGACCTACGCGGAGAGGGTTTCACAGCATCGCGTACCGCAGCCGTGCTCTGCCGCGGTGCACGCAGTAAGACGGGAGCTGAGACATCCCGCTGCCTCTATTGCCTTGTTTGTGGCGGTTGCTCCTCCCTTACTCAAAAATAATTCCAGGTTTTGTTGATCTTTAGGGCATGCTGCGAGATCTGCACTTTGTTAAAAAAATAAAATAATTGTTAAAGGTGGGTAGAATTTGGGTGCGATAGCACGTGTGACAGAGCGTGACCGAGAAGTTAAGCCTGGCTATTTATTGTAGATAAAAGAAGTAACAGAATTGTAAAATAAGCATTACTTTTTAAGTCATTCTAGCATGAGGCAGGGTTAGCTGAAAAGATATTTTCCAAGGCCATACCAAAACATTTAGATTCCAGACGCATTATTTATCAACATGAAGTAGATACATTATCTCAGGCATCACCTTCTAAGTCTGGAAAAGTTAGCAGCTTGGTAAATAATTGTTGAAACGTGACTGCTTTTGAAAGTAATGCTTTATGTATTTCCACGCAGCTTTGGGGAAGTGCTAGGAAAGTCATGGATGGAGAGGAATGTGACGTGAAATTTTCTCAAATAATTCAATTTTTTTTTGAGATAATTTATTGAAACTTGGTGATATTTTTTTCATAAGGACCTCCTCCCTGGCATAAAGGATCTTGGTTTATTGAGATATATAGAGCTTTTGAGGAGATCTGTCTCACTTCTTTGAAAGTCATGGTGCTTCTCCATGATGTTTTCAAAGCGGACTTGTACGTGGGCACGACTGGGCACCTCCATTCAAAACCAGTGAGCCTTCTGCTTCCACGCCGTCAGCCAGGGAATCGGAGACGCTTGCTGACAGCTAGAAAAACAAAAGGCATTGCCTAGGTGTATTTCTGCTGAATTTGTGACTAAAAAACCAGCAAAATTCTGCAGGGAGGAGGAAACCACAAGTGTGCGGCAAGGCGGCCGAGGCTCCCCTGGGTACGACGCGTCGGGAGGACGGCTGGGGCGAGGGCTGGCTCTTCCCTAAGCTCTCGCTGGGATGTAGGGACATCTGGTGATCCAGGGGCTGGAACTGCCATCCCAGCACCGGAGGGGTTTATGACCCTGTCGTTGTTTTAAAGTTATTTGTGCATTTGCTGGCGACAATATGAAATTGCTGTGGGTTTTTTTTCATCTCTGAAAAGCCAGAGTTCTGAGCCATCGGTGCAGCTTCCTCATCACAGGCGTGGAAACTCCTGAACTTCAACTAGCAGCGTTATCTAAGTAGTTGTCTTCCTGGTTTTCCCAGGTGCTTTAAGTTACTTTGGGGGGGAAAAAAAGTCAGTAATAATGATTGTTTAAAAGGCTTGTATTTAATGCTTCGCTATTGCAGAGCGAGCCTGCTGAGTCACTGGTAACGGTTAAATGCCAAAGCTGGCAACGCTGCTCATCGATTGCCCTGTACACAAAAAATATCTACATTGCATATGTATGTAATTAACAGTAGATAAGGCTGTTCTATTTAAAGGCTATGAAAAGAAGAAAAATCCTTCAAGTTGTACCCTGGCTGATTTAAAATGAATATGAATTTTCGACAAAACACCATTTGTAGCATGCAGGATGAAGATTCCCAGTGTGCAGGGAAAGGCTTTCATGATACCACTGGAGAAGGCAAAATAAAGAGCAGAAATTACTTAGGAATAGTCTAGAAACCTTGGATGGAGCTAGGAATACATCCCCCCATGTATTGTGCCTCCATTTGGCAAGAAAGAGAAATGTTTACTTAGTAAAGCGTTTCTTTCTAAATTGTCATGTGTGGCTGCCCTTTACAGGAAAGCGGGTGCATGACTGGCAAGGAAAAAGTAAAAATGAACTGGCGAAGTAAATACTGTGAAGAGGAAGGAGATACAGCACAGAGGAAAAGTACTGTGATAGAAAAGGGCAATGGATCAGCAGAAGTTTGCTGGTTTGTGCAGAAATGACAACATCTGAATTTTTTTACAGAGCGAAGAAACTATTAAGCCTATTTTAAGTTATTCCTGCTTGTATTTTCTCCCTCACTTCTTCCTTTGTAGTTGTACTTTTTGTTGGGTTTTTTTGTGTGGTGTTTTTTTTTTTTTCACAACAAGACGGAAGATAAATTGCTAGTTGTAAAGAGTGCTGCAGGGGAAACGCTGGGGATATAACCACCTAATTATGAATTTCCTGAATGTGCAACATGACCAGGAGCAACTGGACAGGATTAGTGCTCTATGCTTCATCTCCAGCTGTTTCATGAATACCAATCTACAAAATCTTCCAAGAAGAACTTTTTTTTTTCCATGGCCCTACTTTTGACTGTAACAATGCAAGCAATACTGCTTTGTTTTCTTCCGAGCCCGAACTGAAACGAGAGCTTTCAACAAAACAAAACCAAAGCAAACCTAACGAGCCAAAGAACTGCACAGTGTTAAGGAGATTTAGCTGAAATATTTGTAAAAATATCAAAAGGAGCATACTTCTCCTTGGCAAAAGTGGAACTAACACTGCCGAGATGCGTGATTATGAGACAATAAATGAGAGTATTTTCTTCTGGTGCGGTGGTCAGAAGTTATTGTTTTGAATGAGCACGACTGGTGTGTAATGGTCATGGCAAGCTTCTTGAATTGGTGAAGTGCCAATGCTCTTTGGAAGCTCTTGGCGGATGGGAACTAATTTAAACTTATAAAACCAACGTAGATGGAAAAAAATGTAAAAAATGCCCTGTGTAAGTTCTCAGCTTGCAAGCAGACAAATGATGAAGACAATGGTGCTTCTCATGGAAGGGAGGGCAAAAGGAACACTTTCTTTCCATGATGCTTTTGTAAATCTTAAGAAACAACTAATAGAATAATGTCCTGACAAACAACAACTTCTGGTGTCAAAAATCACATCTTTAGAACAGTGGTGCTGGTGTTTAGAGGGCCTCTTCCAGCTGCTGGTCAAGTCCCTGTCTCTTTTGGGACTCCTAGTAGAGTTTGGGCATATTGATTGCTTAGTAGTAGTCTGGGAGATTCAAAGACCAAATTAAGGACTTGCCTATTAAATGTAATAAAAGGACATCCAGTAGGTAACTGGTTTTATCACAGTTTGATGTGCAATGCAAGTTTCCATGCACCCCAGTAACAAGAGAGACGGATAATTTTTATTTCAGAATCTTACAGTGATTAGTCCTTTGATCTTAGCCCAAGAATAAGATTTTTGGGGCTTAATTTCTTCACGTGTTACTGAGCATGAGAAATACTGACCCGTGCCCTAAAAAGGGAAAACTCTGCTAATTAATACCATGAATATACACTCCTCACCAAACTCGGTCAGTTCATGAATGCAAAACCATGAACGTACACTCAGTGAATAACTGGCATTCACTTCCTCTAAATAAGAGAGGTACAGATAGAAATCCTGGTTTGTGCTAATGTTTACATGCCCTAGTTATTTAAAAAGAGCATCCTGCAGAATTTTGGATTCCCCGCAGTAAAAGTGACCGTTATGAGCTACGAGCTATGCTTACCTGGACCTTCTTTCTTGTGCCAGTCTCCACGAGCTCTATCTCGAAAATAAAACATTGTAAAGATTGAAGGAATTCAAATCTGTCCTATCTAATCTGCCTTTAGCTTTCATTTTTGGGTTTTTTTCAGATAAAAGAGAGAAGACTACTGTGACCTGACAGTAGTACCATATGATTTTGAGTACCCAATAGTTTAAATTGCACTAACTTTAATGGTTTGTGATACATAAAAAGAACAGGGCCTCAGAAAGGATTTATTAACAAGAAAAAAGAGATTGTACGGTCCCTTCTTTATTCTGTGGCAGGAGTCAGTTACGTGATCACAGGGGGGAGGGAGGAGAGGTGCTACATCATTTTGTTCTGGATGTTTTTGTTAGGCGAGTGCCTGGTTGTTTGCCTTGCGCATCCTGCCCTTCCGCTGCCAAAGCGAGGGATGCTGAGGGGTCACCCAAGGTGTTTCTTGCTGAGTACATCCCTTTTTGCTGCTGGCCCTGAGAGTAAGAGTCTGAATCCGGAGCTCTTGCTATGGGTCAATGCAACGCGTTAGACACCGAGTCCCGAACCAGCCCACCGGCTGCTCGGAGCCGTAATAACGCACGTGGAGAGAAAACTCCTGCGGCCGCAGTCCACCCGGTGTCTGAGCAGAACCATCCACCCTATACCCCGGTGCTGTGTGGGATTAAAAATGACTGAAGGCAGTGTGCCCCAGGTTAAAAAACAAACAGCATTCAGCAAATAAATCAACCAAAGCATTCTCTGTATACTGTCAAACAGCACCAGTGCCAGATCTCAGCCTGCCTGCCCTCCAGAATACAGAACGTGCAGCCTGTGGGAACAGTAAAAGTTTAACTTGAATCTCATCAGAAACCTGAGGGAAAGTATCCCATGAGAATAAAGACTGTCTTTGCAGCCTTTACAATGATGTCTGATCTCCGAGGCCACATCCCGATGGTACGGAGAGAGTTTCCACAGGCGCCTCTCTGGGATTTGTCACCAAATAGGAGGGGATGGGTGACGGGGATGATGGCAGAATGCAGGATTTAGAATTGGTTTCCATCCAGCTGCAGGCAACAGTGCCTAAACGGTTACTGTGTGATGGCTAAACTATCCCTGCTTGAAAGGAGTTAGGGGTTTCCGTCTGGTCCCAGTGGATCTGCAGCTTGGGAGTGACTTTCCTAGGGACACGGTTCCAGATGGAGACAGCATCGTCCCTTCATCCCGCTCCTCCGCAACAGGCGCACGTGGGAAGGAAGACGGAAGAGATGTGCTATTGCGTTTCTGACGCCACTTGCTTCCTGAATAAACAGAACGATCTCACTGTGATAAAAGAAAAATATGCATGCTATTGAAAAAAACAAAACCCAGACTCATCAAAACAGAAAAGTTAAGTTCATGGCTTTGGTCTGTATTTATTTGGATGACAGTTTAGGTCAGTCGTTTTCTCCAGCGCACTTTGTCTGTCCCTGTTGTGTCACCACTTAACCTAATCCCTTTCCTTTTTCAGGGGCAAAAGACGTTTCCTCCTGGTCTGATTAGTGCTCTTCCTCGACAAGCTAGCTCAGGGAGTAAACCACTGAAGCAATAGTTTTATCTGTTATTTATGTAGGAACTTTCTGAGAAACAGTTCTTGCTTCACTCTCCCCTGCCCTCTTCCTTGGTTTATAAGCCATGCCCAGTTTCCATTGAACCAGTTTAGAGTCACAGTTAACCGTATCTGCTCTTCCAGTTCATCAGGGCAGAGTGGCTTGACAGAAAGTTCTCTGAGGAGAAGGTACGCATCTGCCCAGGCTGGCTTTGCTCTACTTTTTGGTGAGTTTGGCCACTTCTGCGGTTTCAGGTGAGACTGGAGATGTCCCCGTGCCCAGGGACTCGGCTGTGACTCTCCAGGTGAGGATGCAGCCTTCCCCTGGCCCATCGGGTAGAAAAGTTACAAATCAATCTAGTAGTTTCATTTCCTTCCTCTCCTTTACTTCATTTTGCTTTCTTCAGGTTTGATTTATTTACTCTGCAATTTAATTTTTTTTGTTTGTTTGTTTTCCAACGCAGGTAAGTGATTTTTTCCTTTCTAAACCAAGTCCTTTACTCCTTCCCTCTGTCCCTTTTTTTCTGTCTTTTCCTCCACAAAACACTCTACGGGACCAAGTAAAGGCTTTACCACCCTAGTGAATAATTAATCTCATCTGACTCTATAATTCAGCCCAGGATCATCAAAAAGTCTGCGTGTTTTGGGTCACTAATAAAACAAAACATTTTTCTACTTTTAGATTTTGCTCATTACAAAAGTTTTTGCAATTAACGATGAACAATACTTAGTGCTGGCTGACCATTTTACATTGAAAAATCTTTCCCATGGGAAAGAGATAATTTGTTCTTTTTGTAGGAATTATCTATTGCAGATAAATTTATTTTTATTTTCCTGTGTTTTGGTCACTTTAAAAAAAAAACAAAACAACAAAAAACAACAGCCTAGTTAGGCATGATGTTTTGATTTTCCCAAACTTTTATGCCAAAACAATTTCTCTGTAGTGTGAGATTCAACAAGAAGTAGAAGATCAACGAGTCCTATGGGAAAAAAAATGTTTCTGTTGATATTTTAAGGGAAGCTGATGAAAATACACCTGGGCTACCTAAGACTCCATGGGGTTTTCTAGTTTCTGAAAGGGAACCTTGCTCTGGTGGATGAAGTAGATCAACCGCTGAGAAAAGCTGTAAGGAAAAACAACGCTGAAGAAGACAGGGACGGAGAGAAGGCAGAGCACCAGAGGTATGGGTGATGAGCCTTTGCTGAGGAAGGTTAGCTAACCAAAGGACCAAGGCCAAATCAAGACCCTTCACAGCGCAGCTGTGATCTGTGGTGCGGGTGAGTCCTGAGTCCTATTTTAGGCTTTTTCTCAAACCAGACCAAAGCTCTAGTCACGATTCCCACGTTGCTTGGATGCAGTGCTGAGAGGTAAACGACCACGGCGGTTCCTCGGGGCTCACTTCCAGAGCCAGGGGATAAACTTCTCTCCTTTTGGGCCGCAACAATCTAAGTAAGTCAGAGCATTTCTTAAGCTCGGGAAAAACGTTGCCTGAAACTTCTCCTCCTCCTCACTGCCCACCGAGGGAAGCAGAGGGATGATCTCGGCGATGGGACCAAGGGTCCGTCTAATTCGGTGTCTCGCCTTGGCAGCAGCCCGCAGCAGATGCCCAGGGGAGGGCACGGAGGGGAGCGCAGGAACCACAGGCAGATCCCGGCCTTAAACTACCCGGACCAGGGACCTCTCCGGTCAGAAACGGCGTTTTTGTGACACCCTCTGCCGCGACGGTGGAGGCCGCGAACTGGGCAGGAGGAAGGCTCGGTGGGTGATTTGTGTTCCAGGGCGATCGCTGGTAATAAGTAACGACGCGGGAACTGGCAGGAACTGGGGGCGACGGAGACGAACCGGCAGCTCGGCGAAGGAACGGCGGCCGGGCCCGGCCCCTGCCAGGCGGCGGAGCCGGCGCTGGTCACACAGCGATACGGCGGTGCCTGACTGGGCCGCGGCCGGGAGCCGCCCCGGCCCCCCCGGCCCCCCCGTC
>VXBL01008946.1:166157-215777 GCA_013400195.1 Aramus guarauna | reverse complement strand
TTTTTTTTCTCATTAGATTTAGGATAACCAAAATGAAACACTTGAATCCTCTGGAGATGAAGGTGATAAAGCTTGTCTGATTTCTGTGTGCTGACTTAATGGATAGCTATTCTGTGGCAACAGTGCACATACATTAAAGATTGCTTTATATGTAAGTCTCTTGTAATTGCCTTATACATAATTACGGACATTTCTATTATTAGGTCCTTGCAAAGGACTCTAATAATAGAATGAGTGTATGTGTGTATATATGTATTTAAACGGATACTTCATGCCTTCAGGAATGTTTTGAAAAGAGAAAAAAGAAATGGCTCTCAAGAGGCTGTTAATAAAAACTTCAAAAAGCAACAATTTTAGATGACCGTTGCCACCCTCGATGATCCTTGGGATGTTGTGGACAGATTTCCCCTTGCTTCTAATCTAAACTAGCAAAATGTCAAATCTGTTCTGCTCAGTTTGTAGCTAGTTCTGTGGGCCTCTGCGCAGCTGTGTCAATTTTACATGGTAGCTCCCTGTTCCCCACTCACCCACAAATAAAATGCTAACATTTATAATCCAAATCCCAGTGGTATCTCTTGCCCCAAGAATTTCTGCGTGATTCTTTAGTCAAGCCCAAGACTGTAGTGAAGTAAGATGGTGTGATCGTTTTGGACCTTGGTAGCAGAAAAAGCGTGGGAGTAGAGACTTGTCCGGATTTGTTTCAGGATCACCTTACCATTTTTCTTTAGTTAGCCGCTAGAATTTATTCCGCTTTATAAGTTGCCTTTATTGTGGAAGTATATGCCTATTCAATGGCAATTTATATAACATAAGTGACCTTGTGCTTGCTGACACTTGAGCTGGTGTAGGTATGTTATTAAGTATTATGCATTGCTCTCGGCTCATTATTTATTGATGTGGGATAATGCAGCAGAGAAGAAAAAGATGATAGCATTTGTGGAAAATGAGAGCATTGAATAGGTTTCCTTCTGGTGAGTCTGTACTTCTTGCAGACTCACATAACGTCAGCTGACAGAAAGAATTGCCTTCAGTGTCGTCTTACTAGGAAACGTACGGCAAACAGAAACATTGCTTTATTAGAATAAATTAACAGAGCAGAAGCAACATGGTGGAAACTGCAGAGGTTGTGGATTATTTGGGGTGTGTAATGCCTCAACTCAAAAGCCCGAATAGCAGCTTTTGTCAGTAAGTACTGGTAGAGGCGGTGAGGTTGAAAAGCAAAAGCGCAGCTTTGGCTTGACTGACTTCATGAAGTGTGTTGCTGTACTGTGCTAGTATTTCCCCTTTCATTTGGTGTTTTAGTGTCAGGAATAATGGCTTAGACTGAAATGGGAAAAGTTTCTGCTTTTGTGACAAGATAAGGCAAACTGGGATATCCCACATACCTGATTATCCTAGATGTATTTCGACTGGATGCAAGTTTGAGACCTAGTTGAATACGTGTGTGTGCGTTCTGTTCTTGTAGCAGCAGGGTGGTTACGTGGTTGGTGTTTTGCTATGAGTTGTGTGTTTGGCTTGCACGGGCAAAATGTTGGTCTTGTTTTCTCCAGTTCTTAATCTACTTAACTTGTACTAATATCCTGTTCTTTTGTGAGATAGTCTAAAGCACTGAGGAAATGATTTTGTAGTCTGATTCCAGTAGATAATTTTTATTAACTGTATTAAAAATTGAAAAAAGGGGTGGAAAGAAAACTCTCTTTTTTTTCACCCAAACGTGTTGGTGCTGTTCCTCTAGTATACAGTGCTGCCTTTCATTCTGGCTACCATGGAAGCTATGGCTTTTAAGGTGAGACATTTGCTCCTATTCAGTTGCCCTGACTGAAGGATGACAACACGTTTTTTGAGGACCAGTTTCCACTGAGTCATCCCCTGAGCTGGGCAGAGGGGCACTCAGCTGCTGTCAAACCTTCTGCTTTGGCAGGTTCACTAGGAAATTTGTTTTCAAAGCCTGCCTTGGGGAGGGGAGAGCTACAAGTCTTTATTTTCTAATGCTGGAAAGTGTTAGAAGATGTGGCATGTCAAAGAAAAGCAAATGAAAGAAAACAACTGTTTCTTACTCTGGATTTTTCCAGAATTGGCTTCTGCTTCAGTGAGATTTCTCATTCCTAGGACTTCTGCTTTTTCAGTGTCCTACTTGCCCATCCTTTCTATACAAGCTTATTCATTAGCCACTCATGGTTTCCGATACCAAGATACGGTTTTCCTTTTAATTAAATCTCCATGTGATTTATGTTCCTCCGTTGGTTGCACAGTTGTTAAAGGTGATCCTCAGCCATGCAGTGGGATTACTTGTGCTCTCGCACTACAGACCGGAGGCACGGGGTGCAGCATTTGGTGTTGCAGAAGTATTCCTCTTGAGCAGCCAACGCCATCTGACAATCCATGTGTCTGGGGAACCGAGCAACTTGATACACAATACTTCATTTGGCACAATCTTTGCTCTTTTGCTGGCTTTTCTCGAATGCCTCAGATGTGGGTGAGGGAGGGGCAGCAAATCTGTGTTTGTGGCACGCTGCATTCCCTTCTGTCCTCTTCCTTTTTGCTTCATGCTCTTGTTCACGCAATGGGTGTGACGTGTGGCCTTTGCATGACTAAAAATGCAGGCATGAGGACGCGAGGCTGTACGGGAGGAACGTGCCCATCCACATGTGGAGTGGGGGTGTGCCCAGTCTCACAGCCAAGGTGGCTGTGTCTTGGCCCCAAGATGAGTACAAATGACACAGGAAGGCTGTGGTATATGAACCTGGAGCACTTCAGAAGAGGTCAAGTGGTCTGGTCTGGCAGGACCACAGGGCACTGCTTTTTGGTTTGTAGGTTGAGTCATTGCTGGTGGTTCCTGCCAGCCACCATGTAGGGAGAGAAAATCCACTGGTGTCTTTCAAAAGCTGGTTTTGAGGAGTGGGTCAGAAGTTTTCTGGCTTGTTTGTTCAGGGTGTTCATGGATCAAGAGCAATAGGGAAGGACATGAGAAATTGGATATGTAGTGAGGTGGCCTTGTGTTTTGGACGTCATGTGTAAGAGGGAACATGAAGGCACGGAGGTGGCAACGTTGGAAGGAGTTAAGCTGCGAGTGGCTTGCAGCATGGTCAATGGGCTATGGGGAACTTAGACTTGGAGGCTAACTCAGAAGCAGGCTGAGCTGCAGGCAGGTTGGTGTCTGTGGGCAAGAGAAAGGGATGGCAAAAAACATCTTTAAGTTCAAAATAAATCATAACTTTCAGTCTGTTAGAGAATGGTGCTTTCATTATGTTTGTGTTGCTATCTGAGCAAGCATATACGTTGTCTCCTCTGAGTGACCTTATGTGGTTTGGCTCAGCTCTTCTCTGAGAAGTTAGAGCCTATTTTGCACCAGTAGGAAATTATGTTAGATGTTTTGAGGATAAAGGGTTAATTTTATAGGAATTCAATGAATATGTTAGTGATTTAGGTTACTATAGATATTCTACTGGTCTCAGTACCTGCGGTACTGATAGCTACTGGTGGCTCGTAGCTGTGATGCCTCATGACGTAACTTACTGTTTGTATGTTGTACTCTGGGTTTACTTGTTATAAAACAAAATTGCATTTTAGTTCAGCAGGACCTCACAACAACTACAACAGAAACCCACCAACCAACCAACCCCCTTAAAGTTCCAAACCAAAATGACTTCTCATTTCACATTCTGGTTAAGTTCAGATGTTGTTGAGGTAATAGTGTCTTTATGTTTAAAAGCCAGAACTATCCTATGGATTTTGCCAGGAACACAGGTAATGTCTTGTTGCATGACTCTTGCAGAGTATGATGTGACACTAAGCTGTTCCTAGGGAGATGCGAAGGTAAAGCACCATAACAAGGTAGTGTCTTATGGCTCGTTTAGTTCTTTGCTACTGTGTCATATTGTCCAGTTTTCCTTCATGAAGGTCCAGAGCCGCCCTCTTACAGGATTTGGTATGGAACACGGGGTTGTGTTACTGATAGCTGACCATAACTGATACACAAGAAATTTTATGGCTAAAGAGGAAAACCTTAGAATGTGATTTGTGTTCAACAAAGGAGCACTCCCACAGAACTTGATGTAAAATTGGAGAAAAGTGATCGGAGTTGTGAACGTTGCTCATGTTTACATACAGGCAGCCTTGATGCTTGTGTCTTGTATGTCAGCTGGTGGCAAAAGTAACTTGTTTGATTCTGCTCTGCATGTATTTATTTTTGCAACTCCATATGCTGCTCTCACAGATGTTTATTATTGCTTATTAAGTTCACTGGTGCTCTTAATGACTGCACAGAAGATAAACATCCTCTGTGACTTCGTTAAACATACAGTGCAAATTTGTTGTTGCTAATTTGAAGCCCATTCATCAGGTCAGTGTGCATCGCGAGCAGCAGTTGGGGCCCTGGATGCCCACCACTGCTAGGAAATGGAGAGGAATGGTCTTGTTATCGAATTTCAGTGTCTTCTCTCTGTAAGCCCTGGTGTGTGCGGTGTTTTATCTTTACCCTTTCCCCTCTTGGTTAACAGAGTTGGACATGCTTGTCCAGATGTTCCAGCTGCCTTTTTCCGTGGGCAGGAAATGGTGATGGGGTGGAAATTAGGCAATCCTATGGAGCGCAACCAAAAGGGTCTCTGATCTCTTCCACAGCAGCCACCTCTAGCTTCTGGATAAAACATGAGAGTCAAGTCATTCAGATGCTTGTGTAACCGCAGTGTCTTTGACATACAAGACAGCTACACTTTAATTTGTGTGCATCTGAATAGGTTGCTTCAGTGGATATGAGAGACCTGCTATGTTACTGTAAACGCAATATTTGTGGATATAAAACACTGAATTTAGACATCAACCATTTCACTTCCTTTTGGCATTTCTTGATTATGCATCAAACAGAGTATTACACTCTAAAAAGTTGCTGTATAAAGTTTTTCAGTTTCTCAGACCTTCTAGACTATTACAGTGTTGTCCTTGCTAGCAGATCTCAATCCTTTCTCGTCTGCCGTAATAAATCCTTGTTTTTCTATTCCCTTCTTCCTTCCTTAGACTTTTCTAGGCTACAACTTATTTATTTCAATGCATCCTGAATTGTTGGTTTATTGCAAGGGGACAAAGGTGAGTGCATAAATGGTTGTAGTATCTTCTGAAATGTGAGAGTTGGGAGGTAGAAAATAAGGAAGTGTGAAGACAATGAAAATGGTAATGAAGGGAATAGTTTGCAAGTAGAGCATGTGTATTATTTGTGGCCCTGCCACCGTTTAAGATTATCTGATGTTCTCTAAATGAAATACAAGCAAATATAATAGTATGCTGTCTTTTGCAATTGAGTTTACTTGAACAGTGATAATACCACCTATGAGCAAATTTGATGCAGCCTCGTTACTGGCAGTGACGTGGTTTTACTGCAGCTGGAAAACTGTGGGCAGCGCTAGGTAGGGATGAGGTGCTGCTTTCTGGCTGCGGGTTAGCGACGTGGCAGTCGGAGATCTGTCGTTTCACTGCGGGAGGGAAATGCAAAGCTTTGACTAGCCTTGGGTGGTGAGAAGAGGCTTTGTACTCAAGTTAGAAAGTGTGTGGGGATGGCAGATTGGATCTGTCAACTTTCCTCCTCTTCTGTTCTCAGGAGAGTAAATTTCCATAAATGTTTTTTGTGTATATATATATATATTTTTTTTTTAAGTGTCTTAATTACATATCAGTGTCCTGGCTCTATGAGCAAGCGAGGTGTAACCACCTTCTGGTGGTTCCCTGGGTGCCATGCACGTGCAGAGCTGCCCCCAGGACCGCTGTCTGGGCAGAAGGCTTGTCGCTGCTCGGGCAGGGCTGCGTGAGCTACATGCAAAATTCAGGTAATTCAAATGAAGAGAGTCTCACAAGCTGACTTTCCATCAAAACATTGAAGAGTGCTTGACTGGTTCTTTAATGAGTATTTTATATTAGATATATACTGTAAAAAGTATCTCTATTTTTGCATGTCCCTACTTCTCTCAGAAAAGGTTTCACAGCATTCAACAACTTGTGCATTTTTGAAAAATGCAGAGGGATTTGGCAGATGCAAGGGGGAAGCAACTGAATCTGACTCTTCTCTCGTCACATGCAAAATACACAGTTGCGAGGGAAAAAACAGAAGAATACCGTTTTTATCTATTCCAGTGTATTAGACAAAGATTTAGCAGGGCTGCTGTATATTTTTCTCCCAGCATCATCTCTTCCTGACCTTTGTGCTCAGTATTAGCATTGAGGTTTTCTTAAAGCAGATACAGAGACTTGTTTGTGGTGATCCAGCTGTGAAGAAGGCAGGCACCAAAAGTGGGATTTTTATTTTGCTTTTAATAGTGATGGGAAGGGAGATTAATAGTATTTTGCAAGTCCTTCTGGGACGACTTTTGGAAAATGTGTATGTTCTTATCTCCTATGTTGGTGAAAGAAAGTTAAATTTGAAGTGGTGGAGTTGCAGAGGAGGGTTACAAGCATGAGTGGAAGTGTAGAAAGCCTTTGTCCTAAGATGAGGCAGAGAAATATTTAACAGGAAAAAAGTTCCAATGAACTTTACTGTCTCTAAATCCATCAAAGATGTAAGCACTGTGAAGGCGTATAGGACAGTTTAAGCCAAAGGCCAGTGTCAGCAGATGAACGCATGGGTGCAAGCTGTCAATAAATAAAAATCTTTGCAGAATTTGATCCAACGGCTTAGTCCAAAACCAGTCCAGCTATCCAAACAGGAGACATCTTATGGCAACAGAAAGACCTAACTAATTTTAATGTATAGCGCTTTATGCAAGACCATGAAAGAATACGTGTCTGTAGTATTTTCATGTATAAATAAGGAGCGTACGAGTGGCAGACTGGTCTCAAGGAAGCGGGGAGGACAGGAAAGGACCTTCTGTCCTGGAATACTGTGGGATGAAAATACTCGAGGCATTCATTGTAACAGCAAAATTTATAAACCTGATCCTTATTTTTTTAATGAATCGACATAATTAAAATACTGTTTTCAAGTTTGTTTGCGCTGGGTTATGTGTGTGCAGAGCTGCACAGTATTGGTGCTGAAACTTTGGTACAGCTGCGGTCGTGGTGGAATTTCACTCCTGTATCCCGTTACTGATACTCGTGGTTATTGGTAGAAGGTCCTGATGTAACACAACTTCAGAAAAGGAGATGGGAAGCTTTCAAAGAGCTTTGAACATCAGGTCAAACAATAAAGGTGCTTTCCAAAACCGCTTTGTGAAAGTGGCGGATCACTTACCGGAGTAAAGCCCGGAGGTTTGTATCCAAACCTTTGCTAATGATAATCTCTAGGAAGGAGCATGTTAACTAAAGGATAATCACAAGCTTCAAGGCAAAATCAGAATACAAGATAAACTTTGTTTATGCTTTGGCTTAGGAAAAAATAGTAACAAGATCAGTGTTTCACAAACGTGAGTTTTAAATAGTTAAAAATCAAAATGTTGGAATTTATATTGCTGATCTAAGATGGAAGTTATCCTCAAATACAATGTGAAAGTGTTTTTGTTGTGTTTTTTTTTTTTTAAATAGTGAAACAAACTAGTGAACAGGTGTGCAATGGCCAAGTAGAAATATTTTCCATGATACGGAAAGGAAAATCTAAATTGGCTCACCTGCAACTTCAGAAGTGCATGTACAAACAACAAATTACTAGTTACGCTTGGTCTAGTACTCTGGAAAAAGACAAATCAGCATGTGGCAAAGGTATTATCTAGCTAATTGCTTGGTAGCTACACTGAAATTGCTTTAATACCGGCCTGTGGTGTTCCCTTTCTCAGCAGAAATGCTTTTGTCAGGCAGTAGTTAATGTTTCTTGGAGAGAGGAGGATGCAGTGAGTCCTTGTGCGGGCTTTCATCTGGGTGTTTTCCTCTGACAAGGAGGAGTCACAGGAACTTGTTGACAAAGCTGTTTTCTGTGATTGAACTGAGGTTTTGTTTTGGTGTTTTTGGTTTTTTTTTTTTTTTTTGT
Organism: Aramus guarauna; assembly: GCA_013400195.1. NCBI lineage: Eukaryota > Metazoa > Chordata > Aves > Gruiformes > Aramidae > Aramus > Aramus guarauna. Next base: position 207,835 of record VXBL01008946.1, on the reverse strand, counting down.
TGTTCCTAATAGTCAGGTTTTACTTAAATGTATTATCGACACTGTCTCATTTAAACTCCTCCTTTCATTTCTGAGCTACTTGAGGGGGGGAGAAATTGTTTTAATTGTCTTTACGTTAATGCTGAAGAACTGGGAGCTTGTTTCCATCCATCAGTGCTGGAGACTTGAAACAAAACCAAGCAAACTTCCAGATGGTGGCAGATCCTGGATCCCAGCCACTGCCCGACACAATTCAGTACGCCTGCCTCTATCATTGAGCTGCTTACAAAACAGCTGTCTGCCCGGCTTGTAAGCATGGATTTTGCCTTCGTTAGCGGTTGCCTGAAGGAGGAAGATGAAGCAGCGTTGGTGGGGCAGGAACGGTCACGGTGGGGTCCTCGGGCTTTGGCCAAGGCTCCTTGCCAGCGATGTAGGGATCGGCTTGCAAGTTCTCCAGGGTTATAAAACGCCCAGCTGTTGACTTTTAAAGTTGTGTGACTGGGCAGCTGAGAACTTGGATGGGCTGGAGGACGAGCTGTATTGACGAGGAACAATGGTTTCACAAGCACGCACACGTACTCCCCTCGCCCCCCTTTCGGGGCCCTGGGTGTGTGCTATCTGAACTCCCGTCACTAATTACAAATCACAATACGTATATTTAAAAGTGGGTTGTGTTTTTTTAATTTAAAAAAGTCTCTGGCTGGGGAGTTAATGAAACGACTGGAATGGCATCTCACATTGTGGCCGCTTGCTCAATCGTGGTTGAGTTGATGGTGCAAAGCATGTCAGAGTTGATTTTATCGTTCTGATGGGATTTCAGCCCAGTACGGCAGGGAGAGAGTTAATTTGGGAAACAGGAACTAACCAGGCTTCAGGGGAAGAAAGTGCAGCAGGGAAGGGGAAGATGGGGCAGCGGGAGCATCCCTGGGCTGGGCAGGGGACCTGCAGGCAGGTTGGCGGGGGCAGGAGTGCAGGCAGCAGCGATCTGCGGGGTTTTATTTAGCGGTGCCTGCATGTCGGTAGCTGAGGAGTGTGCTTTAGTTTGTCCCACCCGCGATCTGCTAAGCGTTTCCTAATTTAGGAAGGTCTGTGTGAAAAATTTGCAGTGTAAAGTTGTAGTTGTTAATGCGGACTGCCAAATAGATGCTGTGAACTGATGATTGTAATTAGCAGTATTGACCAGGGTGGGCTGTCAATTTTAGTAGGAAATCATTAAATAAACATTGGTGAATAACCAATGTATGGTTCCTTCGCTCTCAGGAGATACCAGAGCACCTAACAGAGGCAAAGCATTTCCTTGTCCCCATTTCACAACTGAGAAAACAAGGCACAGAGGTGAAACAACTGGAGATACTTGTTTGTTGGGGCTTGCTCCAGTTGAGGCTGGACCAGAAATCCTATTAGTGGTCTGCATGTGCCTGGGGGTTTCCCCCCAAACCGGAGACTTGACAAGCCTCCCGGCAGCGCCTGCCTGCGGTTCGAGTCCCTCTGAAAGTCTCTCCCAGGGGAGGAATGCTGACAGCTTAATGTGGCAAAAGGGCAATAACTATTTGCCTTCTGCTTAGGGTATTATATTGTATCTGTAGGAAATCTTTGTAAAAGGCTGACTTGTTATGGGTAAGGGGGGCGAAAGTGTTCTCTTAAGAATGCCAACTAAGCTTTTGCAAGCTAATAAAATTGTCAGTAGGCAGTACGGCATATGCTTAATTTAGTGAGGTTATAGTTCTTTTTGAGAAAGGGTAAAGTTATCCTGCCTTATTTGAAATTTATATTTCTGGTGTGCACATAAAGTCATATTTCCATAAGAGGAGGCAATAATGTTCACTTCCCTTGACTGATCCCATCTACTCCAGTAACTAATCTTTGGATTTTTGTTTTTAATGTTGTGCCCAACTCTGATTTGCCTGGTTCCCGCTTCTGCTGACTGGTTCTTACTGTTCTTCAGTGTCCGATCCTTGTTGGCCCGTGTAACTAAATCTTGCACATCCTGCTGGAGTGCCATGCACCGAGCAGTTGGGTACGGCTGAGTCACAAACAGTATTATCAGCCCACAGATTAAATCATGGTCTGTTAGCTGACCGGCTCTTAATCCATTGCAGATACTTAATTTTGATTGTGCAGTGCTAACTCTTTTATCAGTGTTGCGTGGTACTAAGTCAAACGTTGCCTAAAGAATACACACGTGCTAACAGAGCTATCTTTCCCACCAAAGGTATAATCTCATCGGAGGGTGCGCTTGGATTTGTTTGACAGGACCTGCTTTATACAGAACAAGGATGCTGATTATGTTCATATCTTTGAATTCCTTATCACTGGAATCCTACGTTGACTTTTGATTGTTTTGTCTGAAAGCTATGCCTTACTAATAGGATGTAATTGCACTGGCCATCCTGCTTCCCTCTCGGCTATGGGCTGCCATTGGATCTGCACGGTCTCCCCTCCGGTCCCGCTGCTGCAGGTCAGGCGTTTCCTCAAAGGCTCGAATCAAAACTGAATTTTAAGATTTTGAAGCTGACTTGTGACTTGGCTGCTGAGATAAACTCGTCAGTTTGTTTGAGTGAAGTGGATTTTTTTTTTTTTTTTTTTTTTGCTTCTTTCCAAATACTGAGTGGAAAAAAAAATATTAAATGCTTTTTTCCTGCATCATTAGCCCTATTTTCACTTCTGTTTTGTGGTGGGGTTATACCACTATCAGATTTCAGTCCTTCCTAGTTTATTTTAAAAGGCAGATTATTTTCTGTTGTCCTGCAAGTCATGATTATTTATTTTTTTTTTGTCTGACTTGCCTTGACTTCAGTCTTGGTTTCACTTACCAGTTTTCTGTAGTTCCAGTTCACTTACATCAGTCTCTGTTCTTCTTTCTTTCTTTACCCCTTTTTATACTGCGTTACATTTATATTGTCTTCCTTTTGTCATGGAATCAGGATAGGTTTTTAGCCAAAGTTTCCCTCTTTCTCAAATGAGGGGACGATAATTTCTTTCATAGTTGTCTGTCTTAAAAAAAATTAATAATAAAATTAAGTGAGCTTACAATTATATGTAAATTGCCTTTCAAGTCAGTTTTTTCTCTTGATTCTCATCAGTTTTGGGAAATTAGCATTCGTTGTTTTAAACCTAAACTGCACGTACTAAGTCGATTTGATCTCCCTCTGATAATGTTTGATCGCTGTGGCCATTCTGAAGCTCTCGCGGGATGATCCTGACCGGTTCTGCGAAGATGAAACTTCCAGCTGTTGGGTGTTGAGGGTGCAGAAGCCAGAGGGATAGGAAAACACTGAGGTTTTTTTCAGACATCTTGTATAGGTTGTGTGTGTACGGTGTAGGGAAGCTTTGTTTGCTCTTGAGCTATGTTTGAATTCCCTTTGTGGTGTAAATCAAATAATCCTTTAAATATGTTGTAGGCAGTGGGGGAAGGAATCGGTTTCACAAGTGTTTGCTGTACAGAACTTGGCGGATCACCTCGGTTAAGTAGTTAAACATCACGATATTAAAAAAGGAGGTGCTGTGATCCAGCTCCGCGTGTATATTGGTAGATAAAATACTACAGATGTACATCAAAGTGCAGGTTCGTGGCCTGATTACACAGCTCGAAGTTAGTGCTGCTACTAAAAGGTCAGTTCTGCCTCCAGCCGCCTTTATTCCTACTGCTTCTCTTGTTTTGGCCCAGGGAGTTAGACCCCAGGGCTGATGGGGACGAAGCATTAATCAGACTCGTCTCGCTGCTGGGCGAGTGCCGGCGCGGGCAGGGGGGCAGCAGCGGGGGTCCGCTATGGCTCTGCTGGTGCTGGCCTGGCGCTGGGCTGGCTTCAGCCCTTCCCGACCCTGCGCTCAAGCAGCCCATCCCTGGCTTTCAAGCCAAGCCAAGCCACCCATGGCGTGTGACCCCCCGTCCTGCGCTGGCCGTGTACCCGAGGGGGGCACGGTGTCCCGTGAGGTGCCCGCCGCCCCAACAGCTTCCCGCTCCCACGCCACCTTCCCGCAGCGGGCAGGGCTGTTCCTGCTGATGTATGGTGCAAGGGGGAAAGGAACTTGTTAAATGGACAAACGGTCTATTTTACTGGCTTTAGTCTTTTGGTACTCGTGCTGTTTGAAATCAGAGTGTTGGTGACCATTCTCCCTGCCCGCCAGGCTCGTCCCCTAACCACCGCCTCCCACCCCAAATGAAAAGGGTTAGAGAAGGTAAGTGCAGAAGTGTTACACAGAAAACCTCCTGGTCCCCTCAGTGCTCTGTCGTGCCCGTGTGTGATGGCTCTCTCTTAAGAGCTCCTGTAGTACACCTTAGCAAGTTGAAAGAACAGCTCGACTACCTGGCTTTGGTTTAAATTGCTTGTTCTCCTTCCGTGTTCATTTTAGCTACCTGTCCCAATACCTTAATTTCTTTCTACTTTGAAACTGTCTCTGCTCTTTATTTCTCATATTTGAAGAGACGGGCTTTCATGTCCTCTGTACGAAAGGGCGTCAGGAGAGATCTTCCCTTTCTCTTCTGAACAGCTTGAGGCGGAGATCTTATCTTTCTTTATATTTACTCACTGCGAAGTGCATTGCACGGAATAGCAGCCACCTAGCCTTCCCGGAACAGCGTGTGCTGCAGGAGCACAAATATCCTGGATCTGTAGAAAGGCTCTCGCACGGGCAGAGGTGCATCTTGGCTTCTCCTGCGGACAGGGTGTCCCTGCCAGCCCCCGCGACCCACGCTTCTCCCGCCTTGTTTGAATTCTGCACTAACTCTCTGTGGTAAGAATATCTCCTAATGATTCACTGCTAAAATCTGGCATTTAATAGCTCTTTAGAGGCAGAACTTGTACGGGAAGAAAGAGTTTATAGATAAACGTTGGTCAACGCTTGTTAATTAAAGTCTGTCTTTTGTCAGGGATAATTGGTGCAGTGTTGGTAAGAGAGAAAAGTTCAGACAGAATACAGCTGCGATGGAATCTGCTTATGTTAAAGCCTAAAATAGTGAAGGGTGTGTTTGACTTGAAGTGCTTGTCCACAGATCTTTGACTTCTGTCCTTATGGGGGAAGAGATAGCGAGCCTTTGAAGCACGAGCACAACTCTGATGCTGAAATACCAAGGTATGAATGAATAACAGAAAGGTATCTGTAACAGAGGTGTCTCTTGTGTGTTGGATTGCAGGCGGTGTAAAGAACTATTAGATTATTAACATCTCCTCTTAGTAATACCCTGGTTGGAAATCTCAGCTACTAGGATGCATCCAAAAAGAAGCACGCCGAGAAATGAAGCAACGCTTAATGAAGTCTGGTTTTTCCGCCCAAGAATGTCGCCCTCGGGTCATGTTTCCCTATACGTGCATGTGTGTATATATAGAGGTCTGCCCTTAAAGCAATGGACTTAACTGAGTGCAGCTGAGTTTATGTAGGTTCCCCTCCACTAAGACTACACTTACTCACTGTTGTTCTTCACTTGCATCATCGGAGACTTGTGTTCAGCAGTAGCCTTTGTCTTGCCGAAGAGTGGGTTGAAAGATTTAAATGTAGGCATGAGAGGGAGCTGGGATGCCGGACGCAGAATGGGAAGGTCTGTGTAATGCAGAAAGAATGCCAAGCATCTTTTTGGTTAATTCTGCTTTTTAGAGTACTGCTAATGTGCCTTGATGGGAACGTGCTTGTTGAGTGCAGCTTAAGGTTTCTTGATTATTTCTAAAAATGGTTCCCTAAAGTCTTCCCGAAAATCTTTTTGAATTGCCAATAATTGTACTTAAGACAAAACAACTCAAAAAAGCCCAATCTTCTTACCCGCCGTTTCATGAAAATAATAAAGGTAATACCTTAGCAAATACTCCAACAGTGAATTTATTTTAGTCCTAATAAAAGAGCCGTGATCCCATCTGATTCAATTAAATTTATGCTTTCCCACTCAAGGACTGAATTTTACTGTGCTTGGTATACTGTACTGAAAATGCCTTATTTTTCCTAAAAATTGGTTTGATTCTTATAATGTTTCCACAATATTTGCAACACTACTACAACATTCCTCTGCAAAACATACTGCTGCTATTTCCAGGATTCGCACAAGGATTTTGGATGCTAGGTTTTTCTTACTGAAGTAGTGATGGCAACTTAGAATTAAAAAACAAACAAACAAAACCAACTTGTCCGAAACGGACATGGGAAACGCCTGTTGTATTTGGCACTTAGATTCTATGAAACTGAACTTGGAAAAACGTCTGAGGGGATTTTATATCCTCTGAAATGCTCCATTGTCTTTTCCCTTTCCTTCACCTTCCTACTGATGTTTATTTTCTGTAGAGATTATTCAGGTTAGAATAAAAATGGGAATATGGCAAGCATATAGGTAGCCTTTTCTCTGCACATCAGCATAGCTTCATTGTTTTAACGGTATTTGTCCCTAAAACTGTGAAGTTTTTAAGCTATTAAAATGACATTGTCAGTGATCTGATAAGCTTCAGTGGCTTGCGTTTAGATTGTACATTCATGATTGAAAATGTCAACCTAGCATTAGAGAACCATTTGAGGGACAAAGAAATGCAATAATAGGGATGGGGGTTTTTGAAGACTTTATCCCCTGATGAATTAATACCTGTCTACACCAGTTTCTCAGTAGGCTTAATGATTTTGGAGATTGAGGTGCTGCTTTGAGAATAAAAGCTGAGGATACAGAGGAATATACAATTTATGTGAATATTGGAGGAAAACTCAAAAACCTTTTTTTTTTTTTTTTTTAATGTCATGTCTTTAAATGAATTTTGTTGCATAAAATTGTCTTGGAGGAAGCCTTGAACCTTGTGAATTTGGATCGAGTTTGTCAATTAACTTCAGTGGACTGAAGAGATCTCATTGACCCTCACCAGAAAGATTTCAACCATTGTGCTGATTTCTTAACTTTTTTCTCTTCAGTATTACTCAGCAGTGGTGTTTAATTGGATTGTTTAGATTAAATTAGGAAGTGGCATATTTTTTATGGGTCTGTGTTGTGTTGTACAATTGCACTGATGGTATATAATTAGACACTTCATTTTGCTGCCATTTGACATCTTTTAACTAATTAGTTACTTGAGTTGCTGTATTTTGCATTACTTTATTTTCAGTTGATTAAATACACTTACTTAGCTTCTCTAAGGGTACAAAATGAAGAACATACTAATTGCACAACAATTTTGGCGTGTGCGGATTGCCTAAGTGTCACCTAAGGACAAAGACTTCTCTGCTTACATTGCTGGCTCTCTTCCCTCCGTGCCCCATGGGCAGATGTGTCAGAGCAGATGCTGTGCTTTCCAAATTCTCTTCCTTGCTCCTACAATCTAGTCAAAGCTTGTTGGCAGTGTCTAATGTAGGTACTCACCCTGGGAACGGCTTGGTCTCGGCTTTTAAATGTTCAGACCCACTGGTTGAGTGACTGTGGAGGGTCGGTGGTGGGACAGCAGGGTGGTCCCAAAGGTATCGTGTAACCCAGTGGTGTGAATTCTGCCTGGAAGCCAGTAGGCTTCATCTAGGAGCTGTCGTGAGGTGAGCGGGCAGTTGTGATTTGAGTAAATCGTGATTGTGGGTATTGAACGTCGAAGAAATAACGCTGCGGCTAAAAAATCTATGAGTCTAATATTTCTTGTCACTGCAGTGCTGACTGAAGCCTGAATGTGTACAAGCAGCTGCTGTTCAGACAAGATACATAAAAAAGTGATACTGAAATAAAGGCTGGGAAAGATGTAAAGCGGATGTACTATTTGTTACATACATTTGGGTGTCTGTTTATTAGAAGAATAATAATCGGCACTTTAAAACCTTTAGAGAAATGTGTTTTAAAAAGATCCAAGTGTCATGGCTGCAATTTTGTGCTGTCAGGATTTTTGCTTTTCTTTCTTGAAATGCTTTCTCTCTTTCATTGAACAGCCGCCCTTGTTCTGGAGATGGCAGCCGTGGCTTTACCTCAACTGCCCCTCTGCGTTTAGCTTTGAGCGTTGGCCATCCTCCTCATAGGAAAAGACTGCAAGCTCCTTAAGAGTCAGAATGCCTTGAAGGGATTGAATCCTGAGTTGAATATGAGTGATGTTTAAGATTTGCCTGCTTTTGGTTAAGAAACGTAAGCTACTGACTACTGAGAAAATGTTAGACATGAATCATCGATGTGGATATGGGTTCACTGGGGCTTGAAGCTGGTCAAGCAGGGAAGAGTTGCACAGAATGTTATAATATGGCTATCTGCATTATGCAATTTAGGTGACTTCATTAAAAGCTTAAGATTTCTGTACGCTCACTGTTGCCCTCAAAAGCCCAATTACAAATGCTTTTGTTCAACTACTGGTTGGTTGCACGGGGAGCCCAGCTCAGGGGTGGGATAGGCACCGAGGGCTGTGGTACCACCACCACTGCTTGAGGACCTGCCTAACAAACTTTCTTTTCCAGCCATGTGTCCATTGCCATAACTTCTGGACCATTCCAGTGAATGAACCGGCTCCATAACAAGGGCGGCTGGCCGAGGTCCGCGGCGTGGGCTGGAGCCGTGCTGCTGGTCCCCGCTCCCCTCCTGCCTGTGCTGCTGGCAGCTGCCTGCCACAACTGGGATCTGGCTCTGGAAACGGGGCAGGATGTTTGCTTTTGTGGAGTGCAGTTGTTGAGGAAATTAAACGAAGGGATCGCTTGAAAGGCCGGGCCACCCACATCAGATTAGGCCATTAAGATGAGGGTTGTGGGCATATTTTAAAGCACCTTATCAGGAGAGGTTGGAGAGGACGTGCTCTTGATAGGCAGCACTGCTTGGAAAGCCGCGTTGCGTCTCGTCTCTTTGGACCGCAGTGCGACGGCTGCGGTTGAGTGCAGAGGAAAGGGAAATCTTAAGGAAATCTGAAGGAGCTGGTTTATCTGAAGGTGTGGGCCGCTGCAGGGGGGTGTGTGGGACCCTTCCCAGCCACCCGAAGGCATTACACACCCGCTCGCATGCCGACAACTGGCCTGCACGATGACAGATAAGGAGGAATGCATAATATTTTAAGTATCATAAAGCTGGATATCCTTTGCTCAGGATATTTCCTGTCCACAAGAATTTATTTTTCAACAATATTATTGGCAGAAAGTTCACAAAATGGAAGGGGGGAGGGAAACTTGCGCATTGCAGAAGATGATGAGAAGTTTCTAGTTTTCCCATCTTAAGTGAAGAAATAGGAAAGCTTTGGAGAACGAAAAAATACGAATACCTTATGTAGCAGTAAACCACCAGCACGCTGAGGTGCATGTTGAATAGTCACCGATTTGCATTTATCGCTGTCAACAATGTACAGCAATTGGCCATTAGATTCTTTTAAAAAAGAAAAAGAAAAAAGAGACGTTTGCACATCGTGATTAAAAAGGCATTTACTTCCAAGGAGGGCTGAGCCTGAGGACAGGGATAGCCGGAGGAGCAAAGCGCTCCAGACTGACTTCCACCAGGCTCTGTTGCATGTTTTGCCTTTGCGTTCGTAATGAATGAAAGGCTAAATCATAAAGCAGGATTTAATTGGTGATTTGTGATCTGATTAATCCCGTAGTGAAAGTGAAGCGTGCTCAGCGGTGCTGTGCCTGCTCCCCCATTGACTGCCGGGTTTGCTTGCAGTGCCATGGGGTCAGCGGCCGCTGGAGCACCGGAGAAGTGCTTGTAGCTTCCTGCTATGAAAATACCTTTGTAGGAATGTTTGTATTTGCTTCCTTCTGTAAACTTCAGATAGAATTCACTCGATCTCATGAATGTGGCTGCGTATTCTGGGATAGCTGTTTCTAACAAAGACCTGCAGGTACTAAATACAATGACAATTTATTGCTTACCATAATTTTTCCTTTTTTTTTTATTTTATTTTTTTTTGTGTTTATAGCAACAAGTATTTTCATAAAGAATTCTTTTTCTGAGATATATCTTCAGGTTAGCAACATGCATTTTGCAATTTAGTAAAACTTACAGAAAGAAGCCAGTGTAATGAAGAGGTGAGGCATTAACGAAGTACCCTTGTTCCTGTCTTCTTTATGCTAATAAAAAGATTTTGGTAGGTCTGTGGCATTCTTAGGGTTTATAGCTTTGGTTTTGGAAATAGGAGGATTATGGTGTGTGTAACAACTTCTTAACCCATTTTCTCTGCATCCCCAGCACCCAAGAGAAACAACACTGAATATGTCATGCTGAGATTGCACTTTTTGAGGCTGGAGTAACATGTTATAACAGAAATCCCAGTTGATGAGAACGTTTTAGTCGTGGTGCGAAAATGATTGGGAATCTTTGCTATGTGCTAGGGGCAGGAGCTGCGCTCCCCGGCACACGGCTCTGTTGAAGTGAGTGTGTGTAAGGCTTTGGGAAGGACAGGCTGTCAGGTTTTGGTAGCAGGTTAAACCAGGCAAACGAGAGGGAGAAACTGAGATTTTTCTCTTCACCACTTTGCTTTGTAGTCTTCAGTAATTCTTTGAACTCGCTTATTTCTGAATGTGGCTTAATGTTCCAAGGATCTTAAGATAAATGAAGGTAGTTATACCCATTATGTAGATGAACATGTATATATGTGTGTATAGGTACATATCTCATGACTTACGTGATGTCCGCAAACCTCTGTGATGAGACATGGGGACAGTAAGACCCTGAATGTAGACTGCAGGAGATAAAGCTGCCAAGGAAGCTGTAAAAGCAGTGATCAGATTTATTGTACTGATGAACAGTGGCCTGATTCTATTGTACTAAACGTAACCCACCTCTTTTGTTTTTGGGGTCACTGGCATGCCTTTAAATGCTGCAAGTTTGGATCCAGCAGTGAATTTTATGCACCTGTTCTACACCTTTATATCTTCTTGCCATGCATTAGGGTTATTGTGATATGGTTAAAAAAAATCTTTTTGCAACCTCTACCTTGTGTTTGACTATCTGTGATACTAACTTTAACATAAAGGCTAAAATAAAGTTTTACTCCTTTTGTCTGTCACACCTATTTATTTTTGGGATAGGGAGCTCACTTGCTTTAGTTCTACATCACCAGCTTCCCAGCGGTAAGTAACTTGATGACAAATGTAGATCCCTGTTGTAGTATCAGTTATGGATCTGACAGCTGGTATATAATGTTAAACTGCACTAAACCATGTTTTTCCCAGAGTGATCCTCCCTAGAGGGAAAGGCGATTTCTGTGAGTGGGTTTCCAGTCTGTTAGCTGGTCGAGAAATTCTGTTGGTTAACCAGTTAAGTAGCTCTGCTCTTAGATACCGCTACGTCTCTGCATTTTTTTTTATCAATTTTCTGTTAATCTTCAGGAATTCTTAATCCTCTTACAACCCAACGATGCTTCAACATTCGTGCTATAAGCAGAATGCGGTTGGTGATTGTACTACCGCTTTCTCTTGTGTATTATTAGCATAAGTACTTCTCCATATTTTACAGAGAGGAGGCTCAACCCACTCGTATTTGTCACAAGAAGGAAATTGCTAGTAAGAAAGTGACTTTCCTTAATTTAATAAATTCAAGAAGTGTTCAAAAAAGCCTTCAAGACTAATGTACCTCAGCGTGTACTTAATAATAAACATGTTATAGTCTGCTCAATTTAGGTGAGAATGAATATCCCTCATTACTTCTGACCAAGTACTCTCCTGAGATTTCTGTACCACTAATGTATATGGATGAGAAGGAGGAAAAATCAGAGCATCCACCATCTCTTCAGCTACAAATTTAAGGACAAAAGTTGTAGCAGATTGAGCTTCTGGTAGAAACGATACTAAATCTTGTTCTGCTCTTCCCTGAACAGAGAAGGTGCTGAGGGTGAAGTGACTTGTAATGATGCTGAATTTCATAGTACTCATTTCTGAGCATTTAAAATTGCAGTGGGCAATGATTACTTCTTGGTGTAGAGCTGTAGCACTCACTCACGTATGTTGTACTCTAGGCAGTTCCTTCATGAAGTGTAAGGTATCTCTGGCACCTACGGGATGGTGGGGAGGTCTGCCCAGCAATCTGCGACGTCAATGATTCACAACAGGGCTTGATGCAGCAATACCTCGGACCACAGAAGATGATTAGAGAAAAATCTTATGGTTGAAGCTTCATCTGAGGCAATGGAAGAAATTAGTCAGAATTCATTAAGGATGAGGGAATTTCCTTAGTGAGCATCAGGAGGAAGATGAGATGCTGAACAGCTGTCTGGTATTGGGGCTTTCCCTGCAGCATGCTCCATTGCTTATGACTCCTCGGCCGGTTAAAACAACTCTGAACACCCAGACTGTCTTTCTGTACCAGCCTGGAGTTGTGATTAGGGAGTGTGAAGTGGGAGGAGGAGGATGTTCACACGAGAGCAAGCGGGAGCACTTTTTTGTACACAGGTCCACTGCTATTGAGGGTCTTTATTAAAATTGTTGCATTGATGTGGCATCTTCCTCCCCTGCCCCAAGAGGAGTATGCTGTGGTGTAGCTAGGGAATAAAATCAGTTAATTTTACTTTTTTTTTTTTTTTAAACCAGATATTAGCATGATGGAAAAATACGTACTCTTCCCCCTAGAAATTAGGGAACAAACGCAACCTGCATGAATCTCTGGGACCTGTGGAGCTTTTTTTGCTGGAGGAACACCTGGGGTTAACGTGTAGGCTTTTGTCACTCATTAACTGGGTACTGTATTGTTAAGGTGGGTATCTGCATGGGCTCTGCTCTGCACTGCCAAAATGTGTCTGAGCTGGGTCAGAAAATAAATATTAAAGAACTGAGATTGTTCCGTACTTTTGGTGATAGCGCCTGGGTGTTCCAGCTTACTCACACAAACTAAGTGTGCCTCGGTAGCGCTCCCCTGGGTGTTCAAGCAGTGGAATAAAATCTTGTTGGGTCATGTGTCAGTTATATCATTCAGGTAAAATTGAGCGCAACTAAATTTCACTGGGAAAGTCTTCTCCTGTGCTAATGCCGACAGGCTGTCTGCATAACTCTGCAGACTAACTCCTGGTTTTGCTGATATTCCGAAGTTTCTGCTTCTACTGTCAAAGATAAGATGCTGTCAACCACCATTTTAATTTTTGAAATTTATATAGATATATATATATAAAAAATACTATATTTGATGTGGATTTAATTCTAAAAGGACATAAACGTACTGTAACGCTCTTTGCTCCATTAGGCTTTGTGTGAATTTCTCCTGCAAAAAGCAAAGTGAGGTGCGTGGCCAGGATAAGCTGAGGGCTGAAGACTGTCAGGACACGTGGTGGTGGTGAAGCGGTTTGTATTTATGCAAGATACTTTAGAAAACAGGCTCATTCTTGAAGTGTCTTTCTTGTAGGTTCAGTCTTTTTCTAGTTTGGACACATTTAACTAGAGTTTTGAGGGGGATTTTCTTACATTTGTGTGACTTGCACGTTTTGTTCTCATCTGTTTATTGGAATTCTGTGAATTCTGAGTTATTTGTACCCCCTCCCCACCCTCCAAAACCACTTGCCTTTTTGAAGGTCATTTTTCCCCACCCCATATGCAAACTGAGTCAAAGTCCATTTATTGAGATTCAGGTTTGCATCTTTTTAAGATGGAAAGCTAGTTTTTTCTCTGCCTTTCCCAAATACTTTAATTTTTGAATTCCAGCTAGAATTGCAAATGAAATAGTTTTGGGCTTTGTTTTAGCTTTCCTTTTTTGTTGTTGGGTTTTTTTTTGTTTTGTTTTGTTTCTAATACTGCTTTCCAGAAAACTGAAATGCTGTGAGCGGTTGTTGCATCACTGTTTATGATGAGATAGTAGATAAGTATGAGCCATCATAAACGTCAAAATTATTTTCTTTAAAAGGACCCGAAGATAAACTCTGCTTTGTTAGCGATGATTTTATTTTTGCGTACTTAAAGCTAGTTACTCTGAGGCTTGTCCAACGGATCTCGCTCATGTTTGTAAGTAGCAAGCAGGTTATTTATGCCAGCTTGGGGAACGAATGAAATTTCTTCCTGGACAGAGTGGGGCAGAGGGGGAGAAGAGGTGTGTTGGACGGACTCTGCGGAGTTCCAGTGGCACGGCTCGGGGTTGGACGGGGAATCCCGCTGCGTGGCCGTGTGGGCTTCCACGTGCCTGCGCTCAGCCCACGCGAGACCCATCCCTCTTCGTCACGGCCACGCGTGTCCGTAGAGGTGGGGTGAGACGCTCCCGGGGCAAACACAAACTCCGTAACTTTGGTGGCGTTTCGGGCTGGAAGGGCTCTCAGCGTGGGCTTTGACAGCAGCGTGCTTTCGGCACAGGCGGGCCAGGAAGTTTACGGTTCCCCGCTGTGTCGCTGGAGAAGCACGTTGCATCCGTGGGGCTGGGGATGCCGTTACGGAGCCAGGGAGAGGGAGGGAATGTCATTTACAGAGCAGGAATAAAAGTGCGTTTGCCTTATTAAGTCAGGAACTTTTTTTTTTCTCTTGATCAAAAACCCACCGATGTTCAGTAAGACCAACCTTCTCATACAGAATACAACTTCTTCCTTTCGGTGGGTTTCTTAAATGTATTTGAATATTGACTCTACACTCTTGCACCTTTGAAGTTTGATGTGCAGCTATGGAAATTAATTTCTCCGAGTGTATCAAGGGAAAATGAAACTGCAGTTATGCGTTGCATGAAGCCTGAAAGTTGGTTTGCTTTCTGCTGCTTGTCTGTGTTTAAGTTTTTTGTTTGACTAGAATTGTGTCATTTAAAGGATGCGGAAAGCTAACTAGTTTCAAGGGTTTAATTGACTTCATTGGAGCTGTGTGTGTTTGTATCAATAGGCAAACACAGAGAAGTATAACTGGCCCCTTTTTGACTAAATAATAAGTTCACATTAAAAATTATTAACTGTGGGGAAATTTACCTTCCTTCACCTCGCTCAGCTTCTGTTTCTTACTACCATCTTGTATATGTGCCTCTTGACTCTCCCAAAAGAACTTTGCATTGCCGTCTGAGGCCCTGTAATTATTCTTTATCTTTAAAATCTATTTCTCCAGAGTAGTGTGAGCTCGCTCTTGCGTGGGGGCCGGTCTCCGACACGCGGCAGCGTTGTCCCCCTTGCTCTCCAGGCACGCGCGCCCGGCTGTGTCTCAAAGCACCCGAGCTGCCTTCCATAAAGATCAGTTTGGAGGGGAGCCTGCAGGTTAATGCCAACTGTCTTATCCTACGTGGAGTATGTGTAGGCTTGGATGGTCACAGCTACGTCCTCCAGGATTTTAGGAAGTGGGGAACGCTGGGTGTCTGTCTGCAGACCCAGTGTAAGAAGACATTGTTCTCTTGCTTCGTTTCTCTGTTTTCCTGCCTTTCAGCCTAAGCTCACAGTGACAGCAAGCTGCCATAATGTTTTCTCCTGTTTTGGAGCTAAAAGCACTAGGGTAGGATATTTTGGATGCTACTTTGTAATTGAAAACCCCAAAGAACCAGAAGCGATGGGTTGCTTTTGGATTCACCCTTTTGGGGTTATTCCCAAAGAAGCCCGGCTAGCAATGTGCCGTGAGCTGGAAGGAGTGTGCTGCTTGTGCTAGGATTTAGGAGAATTCTCATCAATCTAATTATTTTTCACATGATGAAAAATTTCTGAAGTGTAAAGTGTGTTAATAACCTCTTGGCACTGCTATTACCTCTTTATGTTCTAACGCTGAAAGCTGTAGTATTGAAGTCAATGAGTGAAACATTAGGAAATTTTAATTAACAAAGACTCATTAATGAGTAACTCCTATAGCTAGGAGTTAGCGGATTGGGGCTGTTGCCTCTCGGCTGCTCCCAGGGCAGGCGGAGAGGAGAGGAGAGCATCGGCCTGCCTGGCTCTCTGCCTTTCAACCAGCACTGCTGGCTTGGGTGTAATGTATTAAAGTAATGTTGGCTTCCCATTTCATTGGGCAAGTCGTCCGGTACTTCGCTGTGGTGCTTATTATCAAAGAACAATGCCAATTTATTTTGGTTGAGAATAACTTTCAGCCTTCCCTTGCCTGAATGAGTTGGCAGAGAGTTAAATTAGTTAGAGGGGTGAGGATTCAGGATTAAATTGGATAGGGACAACCTGAGTGCTGGTAACCCTGCTGAACTGTCTCCTGCTGTATCGACAGAACTTCATTTCTTCTCCGGTCTGCGTTACAAACTG
Organism: Aramus guarauna; assembly: GCA_013400195.1. Taxonomy (NCBI): domain Eukaryota; kingdom Metazoa; phylum Chordata; class Aves; order Gruiformes; family Aramidae; genus Aramus; species Aramus guarauna. Next base: position 191,840 of record VXBL01008946.1, on the reverse strand, counting down.
TGTCTCGTTTTGGACAGGTAACAAAACCCAAAGGTTTTCCCTTTTAAACCATTTCATAGATAACGGAGCTTTACAGCTGCATCAGCTGGCATATTCAGTATGATGGAGGTTCAGCATTTTCTGTCTAGGTGAATGGAGACTCTGTCTTCCCACCTTAAAGAAAACAAAACAACCCCCCTTAGTACTCTCTTGCATTGAAAGATTCAGTGGTTTTGCTTCCTTGATGCTTTATTATCAGTGGAGATAAAAATCAGATACCTGGGGTAGGAGAGGCTTCTTTCCTGTAAGGTGCCGGATACCAAAATTACCCAGGTGAAAATGGAATAATAATTTGATGATTTTGTGTGTGTGGTTTGCTTTTTGTTTGTGGATTTTGGGTTGGTGTTTGTTTTGAGTTTTTTTAAAATAAATTCCTGTTTATCTCAAATGAAGAGAAACCTTCTTAGGTAGTATATACTATGCTCATTTTCATGAAGCAGTTCAGAAAAGTAAAATAACTCCTGCAAATTTTATTCTATGTGGAAGTGAGGGCTGGTGAAACAAAACTTGAACTTTTTCTCCTGATGCTGAAAAGTTCTAGAGTGATGGGGTTTGGGTGGTGGGGTTTGGGTTGGTTTTTTTTGTGAATCGTGCAGTTTAGGCACTTCGATCCTGCGAGCACGATGATAATAGCGGGTTCAACTTTCCTTCTACATGAGAAACTTCTCCGGCAGCCATCCAGAGGTGCTCCCTTGCAGCGGCCGCTCCGTGTGAATGCCTGTTCTCGAATCCCAGGCCTGAATGGGAGATCTCTCCGAAGCTGTTTCCCACAATAACACAATGAGCCACTTTGTCAGCCCGGAGTCAGGTTAGCGGTGAATGGCCACAACAAAAAAGTTTGCCTTGCACAAAGGTGTGCTGAAACCTTGTTGTAAGTGGAATTTGGTATGTGTGCTTTTCAAGTGCTGCAGATTGATACCATAGATATCCTTTTTTTTTTTTTTTTTTTTTCTTCCTTCGTAGTTTAGTTAGTGGTAAAAAAACCCCACCCCATTGATTTCAGTAGATTTTTTTACTGCACAGGAACTCTAGAAGAGATAATCAAGGTCTTTGTGATATTATTGCAGAGAGATTATTATTTGAGAGAGCAGAATCAACGGGGAGGGTATTTATCACCAAATGCTATGCTTATCAACCTTGAACCGTGATTAATACTTTGGCTATTAAATGGAGGGAGAAAGCAAACAGATGAAGCATACGCCTCATCTCATCCGACTTGCACCTTTGTGCAAGAACTTCTCTCGGTGTAGAGGTTTTGTGTGTGTCCCTGGGCACGTGCGCGGGGTCACAGCCCTGACCGGGGGAGTTCAATACTTTGGTATGCCACTAACAGAACTGTTCAGAGTGCGAAAAGATGTACCCTAGTGCCGATGTCCGCAGGACTGGGGCTCAAATTGTAGGGGTAGGTCTGGATTGGAGGGTTTGTTCCTTCCTCCTCAAGCAAATAGTTGGAATAACTTGGTATTTGTTTGAAACAGTGTTTAAGCTTACTGACTCTCGTGACGTTGCGAATTTCATTTACAAATCGCTTTTGTCAAAGGCAATATAGAGTGCAGAGAACCTGAGAGGGATTATAATTCAATTAGGAAACATGTGGTGCTGTCTCTGTTGCACAAAATGGCTCTTTGCCCTTAGGGGACTGGTTTGCGCTGTGGGATGGCGAGCTGTCGGGGCACTGCCATCCTCCGCTCCTGGCCCCGGCACGCAGAGGGACCGCAGCTGGGAGAGCAGCGGAGGATGTCGGTGGGACGGAACGGTCCCGCTTCGTGCCCGTCCTCTTGGATGTGGCTTGTGGTCTTTTTCTAGAAAAGCACGCAGATGCCGAGTGCCGTCGTGTATCGATCGGCACCCAGAACTCTTACTCAAATGTTTCTGTGAGGGTGGACAAGCAGGAGCTAATTAGTTCGAAATGTTGATGACTGCTTGTAGTTTTGGAATTGCATAAATTAATTTCCCTTTTAAAAAAAATATTTAAAGTAGTTGCTATGTAAAGCTAATTGTGCCAGAGATAAAATTTTATAAGTAGACATCTTTTAAATGTAAAAAGTTCAAATGAAAATTGTAACAACAACAAAAAAAAAATCCAACAAAAGAAAAAAATTGTGGAAGAAAAATAGTTGGTGGCCATTGTGCAAGAAGAGTTAACCTCAGCCTATTGCTGCTTGGAAGAAGTGCTGTGAAATACTGTGAGAATTGTGTGCCTGCTGAAAACTCTTCTATTTTTGCAACTATATCCCTGGTGAGTCCCCTTTATCTGTTGTGATTAATAAGGAGGAAGGCGAGGAAAGAAAGCCGTAAAGACTTGGAAGAAGGGAAAGAATGTGAATAGCCAGAATGACTGACTTAATTTTTAGATTGAAGAAAAAGCACAGAAAAACTGAAATGGTGAGAGTGAGTTGTATACAGATTTTTTTTTTTGGATGTGGCTTGTGGTCTGCGATGCAGGCTGTCGCTGCGGAGCGTGCGCGTGTTCTAGAACTGATTTTGAGCAGCAGATGGATTTGCTGCTGCAAAGCTATTTGCAGAAGTAAGAATGTTGTGGAGCCGCTGGATTAGCTCCGTCCGCCCGTGGCTTTCTGCTCCGCCATAGCTAATATAAGCTTAATAAAATTTTTGGAGATCTGTTTCACTTCTGGTGTATTTATTCCCTTACACCTAGCGCCGTTCCGTTTTTGCCTGAATATGACTGCCTTGGGGGCACGTGCGAGGGTGAGAGGAGGGTGGGCTGGCTTTTCCTACACAAGTTTTCACAAGATTCCCCTCCGGAAAACCGGGGAGGGGGGGGGAAAAACCAACTAGTGGCGTGAAGTTTTCCTTTGGTAAAAGGCTCCTTTGTGTACCAGCTTGCTTTACTCTGGTGTTTCATCAGAGCTATTACATGCTGATGAGTTGTACTGGCCTTATGAAGTCAGACACTCCTGCCTGATGCTGTTTGACCTGATCTCCCTATTCCTGATGCTCGGTTCTGGTATGTGTTTGAAGCTATCTGCTTATTCCATTTCATCCTAAGGCTGAGAAAAACACACACACCAAAAAAAAGGTTTCTGTTTTTTTGTTTTGTTTTGTTTTTTGTTATACTAGTTTGTCTGTTCCTGAATTGCAAACATTTCCTGAGAGGTATGCAGCTGGCTGCGTTGCAAAATTGTTGTTCTTTAAAAAAAATGGAGTTTCAAATCTTGCAAAAATGAGGTCAAATTATAGGCCTAAATAAATGCAAAAGACTGAAAAATCTCCTTTTATCATTGCTGTCTGGATAGCTGCTTTAATAATCTCACACCAGCGTGGGGAAATAACACCGTTCACTTTCCTCCATCCCCTATAGAATTGAATACTGCTGATAATTTCTCTTTTAGAGATGAGCTGTACCATGGACATTGAAAAGTGTTTTTATTTAAAATAAAAATAAGCTAGAGGGGAATAAACCCACCAGTTAATTACAGTGGTTGAATTTTGAGAGGATGTTCATGCTTTTCAGCTTGCTGGAGATAGGATTCAGCTACTGGTGGCCTTCTTGTCTGTGAAATGGCACAGAGGACAAGCGGCAGGCATTTTACTACCTCTTCATAAAATGCCAGTGAGCTTTGTAGGTATACGTTCCTTCTAATCCTTTTTCTTTTGTCATAACAGGTTGTTTTTTTTTTTTAAATCGCATGTATTTCTCCAAAATTGTTACGAAGAAGCCCGTCTGTTTGGATGCTTTCAAATGAATCTACCTTGTTTGCAATTAAACAGCGAAAGAATGCTTTCAGGTTTCAATCGCTCTTTCAGACGGATGTGATTTAGCTAAACTAATGAAGGCACATCAGACAAGACAAATTCCAGACTGTTTGTGCCTTGACCAACCATCTGTGTGCATACCTCCAGGTACTGCTCATGTCTCAAGAGGCTTTTCTACATGAGCAATTATTACCACTCCTCTTTGAATTCAAGTGGCAAGCCATGGCAAGAGTCTCTTGAAAGCAGCTATATTTACCGCTCTGCTTTTCAGTGAAAATATAATTGCGTTATGTATGTTTTAATTAATCTTAAATTTCAACATGTGCAGTAGAGAATACAGTAGGAAAACAGGGCTGTGTGTACGCTTTTTCATCTCTTGCATGCAAACACCAGGGTCTACAGGAACGTGCAGAAGCAGCGATTCTCGTTCGGAGCCTTCCTAGTGGGTCATGTGTTCATTTCAAATTTTTAGTGTCCCAGTACGTGTGTGTACAATTTTTTTTTTTTCTTCCCTAGTTATTTTTCTCTTGTAGTTATTTTTGAATTTGTTCAGAATATCTCTGGAAGAAGCACCCATTTCTTCAGTTGTGTATTGCTCAGCAGTGATATGATTTGATATACCAGGCCTTAATATGGTTCTTCAATTCCATATACAAACTCCTGGAAAATAGCAAATGGTTCCAAGAACATTTCTTTTTATGGAAGAAGAATAATGTGTGCTGCAGGTAATAGCTGCTGCAAATGCAGAAGGATTTTCTTATTCTCATTGCGTTTCACTGTATTTCTTTCCAAAAGTGAGATTTCTTCCAGAAATACTTGCATGTTCCCTGTTTTTGGGCCCTGTGTTTCTAAACCTGTGTTTGACTTCTCGATGGTGCTGAGCGGGCATGAGCCCATGACTCCATACATATTTTTTTAACCATGGCAAAAGCACTTTAAGCGACTCTTACTTCCCTTAGCCCTAGTTATAACACCACAAGTATTTTTGAAGGTCAGTACAACGCAGTGGATGGGGGAACCCGTCTACGTGCAAACTAACCGTGCAGCTGATGGTGCAGGACCTGGGCTGGTCATGTTACTAGGATGTGGTTGGGAGGATGCAGATCAGATATCACATGTACTTGCCTTCTGCGGTCAGACAACTACCGATTTCTGAACGTCTTTGTTGCAGAACCTGGTTTGCCCCGGGACAAGCCAGGGAAAACATCTGGCAGGGGCTAAAAATTTTGAGTGACTCCTGGTCATTAGAGGAGTTATATCAGCAAAAGGGTTTGACTTTTGGTATCAGACCTGAAGTAGCTTTTCCCATCGTTGTAAACTAGCAAGGCAGTTCCTGAGGGGTTGGGTTACTTCTCTTGCAGGGCAGTTGTTGCACTCAGCAGAGAAGATCACCTGCTGCATGCAGAATGGTAGAAGAGGGGCTTATATATATACATATATAAATAAAATAACGATAGAAAGGAGCTCATTTTAGACTACATAACCTGATATTTAAAAAAAAAATAATTAAAATATATGGTTCTGACACAAGCTTCTCCTTCTCTCCCCAACCTCAATGGGATATGTTTTATGATTTTGAAGAAATTTTCTCTACTAATTCTATTTCAAGAAAACTATTTTTTGGGGGGATAATAGATTCTGTCATCTTCGACAGCCCTCTCAATGGCTGAGTGAGTCTTTACAAGGAATGCCTTGGGTTAATTTTCTTCAGGGGGACTGGACACGTGTACTATACCTACCCAGACCATGTAATTTCTGGGCTTTGTTATAAAGGCAGGATAGCTTATGGTTCATGGTGATGACAATTTGACATTTACCCTAAATTTAGGAAGGGAAGGTTGAGCAACAGTGGCCCTCTGGCTTCCTCGGATGGCTGCCATTGCTGAGTAGCGTTTGAGCGTAATCCCACGGGAAGCAGTTTGAGAAATGGGTGGTCCCGTTCAGTGATGTGGCTGGTGGCCAGGAGGGGCTGTGGTCACGGACAAACCTGCATCGTGCTCAAGGACAAGTCTTGTAGACAATCTGAGGAGTTTTGCACTGTTTGCGCCTGTGTGTGTATGTGTGTGTGCACTTCTGAGCATGAGCGTCATCATCTTGAAATTGTAAGGTGGCTTGTTTTTTTTTTTAGGCTGGAAAGAGAAAATTCTTCCTTTTAAAGTTTTATACTGTGTGTGTTTCAAATATTTTCTATAGTAATGCTAGGATTGAAGGTGGAGTACCTTCTTACTCTCGATGCAATTATTTCCTAATCAGACGGAATCACCCTAAGTAAGCATTGCATGAGTGCAAATGAGCATTTAGTACTGGATTTTTGTTGTATATTAAATAAACCAGGACATGTGGCTCTACTAGGTATCGGAAAGCTGTCTGTCATCTTAGTACAACTTTTTTATCAGGCTCATCTAGAATTACAAAAGTAGAACACTTTGTTCCGTAACTTTTAATGGTCTGCTGCAGGGAAAGAAAATTTAGCCTTTGCAGAGAGCGGTCACAGGACTTGAATATTCAGAACTCCTCTTGCTTTTGCCAGGTTCTCTGAATTTGTGTGCTGTAGCTGGAAGAGGTTCTTTGGCTTTGTGAAAGACAGAAGGTGGGGGGGAAAAAATAAATCCCCAAAAGAAAAATGTTCTTGGCTTATACCCCCATTAATAGCATGGGTAAAACCTTCTAGGAAAAGGAGGACTCTGGTATCTTGATGTGGTTTACGCTCCTTTTGGAATTTCAGGAGAACTCCTGAACTTGTTGGGTCATATTAATTTACCATACATGGGCATTGGGTTTTAGATAGTTACATTTTGTTCTTCTGTGTGTTTTAATTTTCTCTCTAGTGCCATGTGCAACTAATTTATGTATTAGTAATTCCCATATTGAATTAATTTAAGGAAATGGAGTCATCTCAGTGATCAGTAGAAGACTGCAGTACCAAAATGAAAATCAGGTCTGTAACAGTAACTTGCAGACATCAAAAGGTTTGGAAGTTTGGTTTGGGGAGAGCAACATCAAACTTGGATGGCTGTTTCTTTTTCCTTGCTCTACAGCAAGATGGGAAGCTGTGATTTCCCGTATTCCTGGAGGTAGCTAGGCAGGGAGATGCAGCCTCTCGCTCCATGTTGGCGTTGCTGTGGTCAGTCCCAGCCAAACCTAGGGAATGTAGACGCGCAGGAAATATCTCTCTTAAATTTAAATATAGTCAGCTTTCTAGACAAAACCCCAAATTTGAGTTAGGACCTGAAAAAAAAAAAAAAAGCTGCGGGTTAGTATTTGGCAGTTCATATTTTAGCTAAGGAAGAGTTCTTATATCCTGAAATGTGACCTGGTTCTTTGAGTCCTTGTCTGGTGTTTTCTTCCAGCGATGTTCCTGAATTTACAGGGGGGGAGGTACTTGTATTCAGACCTCACCTTCTTTGCATTAATCAAGTTTGCTCATGTGGGCATCCCCTGTAGGGGAGACGCTAGGCTTTAGGAGGGGTGTGAAAGTGTGGTGAATAAATCTGTTTTAAGTAGGATGGATGAGCAAATAAGCTAAAAAAGTGCGTGAAGCCTTTTCCAAAGGATTTGGCTTTGGTGTGAAGTCTGCCAGTCTCATGGTAGATGTTTTAACCCTGTATCATCTAACTGCATGGAGTACATCTATGTGAAATACTGCTAAAAAAAAAATGCCTGTGGCCATCTGTGCTTTGTAGCCAGTCCTGCTGCTGGCGTTGCCTCTGGCGGGCTCGTACTAGACCTGGTAAATAAAGGAAGCCTTTTTTATTTCTTTGTATTTTTTTTTCCCTCCCCTTTAAAGTGAGACAAGTGTAGACATGACTGTAGTGACAAACCATTAATAAAGCAAAAGGAATGCAGCTGTAAAACTTTAAATAATGACATGTAGCAAATAAATGTCAACATATTGGTTGTTGTGCCTGGAATGGAAATATTACTAGGAAAATATGTAGCTTCAAGCTACGATCTGGCTTTTTTTTCCTTAAGAAAATAGTATCGACGTGACGCTTAAACTCCGTTAAAGCTGAGGCTTTTAGATTTGGACTAGAGGAACGTGTCATTTGGAGGGAGGGAGTATTGTTTTGCATGGGTTTAAAATAGTTCCTATGAACATTGCATTCATTTAAATTCTTTATTTATTTCTATATTAATATATATACACACAAAAACTATAGATAGATAACTACATGTACAACCAATGTAGTTTGAGGTACAACTGACCATTGACTAAACCAGTCTGTCTCTATTGAAAGCTGCTAACTCCGATGTTCTCACTGGTGTTCAGTATTAGGCTTTTCCAGTCCCTTTCTTAATCCCAAGCATTTAAGAAATAGTTCAAAACCTCACATGTTCTCTTCTTCCTCATAATTTTAAACAAACAAAGCCCCAAAAACCCCCAATCACACCATCCCCCTCCTTCCCCTCCCTGTCACCTATGAATATTGGTTGTGGACACAGATCTTTCTCAAAAAGAAAACCTCAGACTGTGAAGTAATGAAAACCGAAAAGTTTAGGAAAAAGCTCCCAATATTGCAAAACTTCATGAGGAAAATGCATTGAGCAAAGCTTCTGGGCTGTCGGACAGATTTCTGTAGCCCATGTAACGTTTGGGTCAGAGCTTTGAGTGGCTAAGCCGGGGAGGCTTTGGTCACCGATAGATGTGTTGTGCTGGATCACAGACCTGATCCTGTGGACTGCAGGAGTGTTTAGTAGGTGTCCTTGCTCCGTGGGTGTACGTGCTGCAGGACAGGCTACTCGGGGTAGTGGTGACGGTAGCACTAAACCACTGCCAGGCTCTAGATCAAAGCAGTTGGTGCAGACAGGAGATGGCACCTGAGACCTGACCGTGGATGTACCGTCCTCTTGACAACTGTGTCTCAAGCTTTCTGAGGACTTCTGTCCTGTAATTGAGTCTCAAGTAAAAGGAGATGAAAAGGTGGATGAAAATAGATTGCCTCTGTTTTTATTTCAGTGAAGTGATGATAAGAAAAGTGGTGTTTTCACATGATGAGAACATTGGAGAGAGCTGTGAGAGTCGTGCTAAATTTGGTACTGAATTAAATTAAAATGCTGGTCTTGAGGTGTATGGCTGAAGGTAATGGGGCTAAGTTTGCACATCGTCTGAAAAACAATGTGCTTTTAGTCTTCTGATACTACTCCGATGTGAAGGGGGCCTGTGTGATAAGAATAAAAGGACAGATGGGATTCAGTCTGTGTGGGCACCGCCGTCGCTTTGAAGTCACACAAGTGGTCCTCTTCAGCAGCTGGAGTACCAGCTCCTGGTCAGGCTGATGGTTCTGATCTGTAATTTTGAAATGCAAAGTTAAATCCTGGCAGCACCCGGGGGCAGAGCAGGTATGGGGGTGTTAGGTTTGCAGCCTGCGGAGTTGGTGGACCTACACGCTCCAGCCCTGGTGAAGTTGGCTCAGCCCTTCGTCCCCTCTGGAGCAGATGAATTAAACTCCTGGTTTACAGCCCTGTGGTCAAGAGCTCCATGTAAATACTAGATCCCACAACGCTTTCCTCATGAACAGGGATTTCCCTCTTGCTCTCTGCCAAAAATTCCCCTCTCTATACTCTGGTGGTCTTGTGCTCTGGCTGTTACCAGTCATCTAAGTCACAGTCTGGTTTTTTTCTAACTTGAATTTGTGATGTATGTGAGGTTATTTGGGAGGACTTTGGGATTCTCTGGCATAAGAGGTGATCAGCGCTGGATTTGTAAGGTTGTTTTGCTTAGGAGTTCTTGTGCAGAACTCTAGATAAATTACGTGATTAGGTCATCCATCTTATTCACTAAAGAACTGGATTATTGCCCCATAAAACAGTATGATGGTACTCTTAATGCTGAATTAAGACTTGTTTTTACAAAGCGATCTCCCGTGGTTTTAGCGATGCTTACGTATCACATCAGTTAGCTGTAAAGGGGGAGGGTATGCTGTGTGATTCTTCACAAATTAAGTGAGATTTTCCATCCTACTCTGTTGTATAGCGCAAGGTGGTTAGAGCATGGGGATGTGCTGTGCCTCCTGCTACCGGCAAAAACCTTTCTCCTTTGGATCGTGATTCAGTGGAAATCAGGCGCCTGCTCTTGTGTTATAGGTGGCAGTTCTCCCTGTTCACAGGGCCCTGGGGAGAAAATAAAGGTGCTGAGCTTTGAACTGTGGGTATTGAATGAAAGTGATGTAACATCTTAACCACGGGGATGATGTCGTTCTGAAAGCTGTGGTAGCAAGCAGGACGCTGATTTTTAGGAACAGAGTGAATCTCACTCAAAGTGGCTCAGAACTTACCTGTTTCAGCTGTGCGATGAGGGCTGGGGATTATAGTCATGGGAAAGAGTAGAAGTCTGGCTAGCTGGGTTTTTTGGAAGTTTTGCGTGGAAATTTGACTTTCCATGGTCTTGATCCAAGAGCTAAAACCTCTTTTCGGTGCCTCAAATTCCTGTACGCATCCTGTTACAAAAGCAGGTATTCTGCTACCTTAATGGCAAAAATCTACGTGAATGTCTGTGACCTTGTAAAGTACAAGGGGGTTTTCCAGGGTCTTTAACTGATGCTTCTCTTGCAGGAAGCCCGTTGAGGAAAATTCTCCATGAATGTACGTCACAATGATGATGACCGACCAAATTCCGCTGGAGCTGCCACCGTTGCTGAACGGGGAGGTAGCCATGATGCCTCACATCGTGAATGGCGATGGATCACAGCAGGTCAGTGAGCTTTGTGGAAAATGGCTGGTTTAAATAAACTATTTCTGGGACGCCAAGGGATTTTGAAGATGAGGAAGATGGTTTTCCCTAGCACTAGGGAGGGCAGGGTATTTCCTGGGAGGTAGAAATCTGCCCTTACACTGGAAAGACATTAAAAGCAATGCTTTAAGTGTACTGTTAAATGTAATGTGATTATTTGCATGTGTATTCATTGAAGTTAAAATAATAAGATTGAAATGATGGCTACAAATGCTACATGTTGGAGGGCTTTGCAGAAAGTTAGTCTCATGATTTATTTGTGCTAGCTGTTGTCCAGACATCTTGCTAGTACCTGCGATGAGATTTTTAAGAACTTAAAACAAAAATGCTGAGATTGTTAAAAAAAGGAATGAGGAAAGAAATGGAGAATTGAAGACAAGAGTCCTGTGATGTCCGCCATTCTTTGCGTACCGAAGTCTATTGATCCCGGCAGTCCTGTGTCTTACTCTGTGCTTCATTATAAACCTTAGAAGAGCAGAAGTGATTGTTGAGTGGGCTTTTGAAGGAAGACAAGTTTTTATAGCTGCTTTCATATTTATTTGGGAGATACTGTCTAACAAGCTTGATGAGGAGTTGGTAGAATGATTACAAGACCGCAGTGATGCTTTCATGTCAGGATACAGCCTGCAGGTGCAAGTTGGTAGGTTCCAAACCTGTCATCTTTGGTTAATCTTTCTCTTTGTAGAACATCTACCCTAGCAGTTTTTCTGTGTTACTCAAATTGGTCCCCCCCCTGAATTGAGACATATCAGCAAAGTATTTTAATCAAGGTAGAAATAAGCTGTCCTTCATGAATCAATATAAAATGGCATTCTGTTACTTCTCATTGCCCTGATCGTTTGTTCCTCCCTCTGAGTTGCGTTTTGAGCTAGACCAACCTTGAGAGGAAGAACAATTTCTGCTTTTGTCAGTTTCTAAGTCTGTTTGCTTATGTGGCTTCTCATTATGATACAGATTTTCATTGCTGTGAATTTTTTTTTTTTAAAGTAATCTCTGCACAGTGTGCTTCAACTTGAAACAATAGAAAAGAAAGCTTTTAAAGGCTCTGTTTATCAAGTCCAATATTAATATGCTTAAGTGAAGGAACAATCCTATTGATACTGGATAGGACAATTGTTCTTTAAACATACCCTTTCCTCCTTGCTGGGAACCATTTATCAGGTTAGAATGTCCTGTGGGTGCTTCTGTATTACAGAAAGAATAAGTGAAGTCTTCTGAGCCCTCCAATCTTTGAATTTCCCCATCAGCGATGATTCAGCAGCCTTGCTAGGCAGATGCCTCCGTTGCCTTTAAACTAGCTTCTCATCTAATGTTTTGGAGTAAAAAAAATTGCTGACGTGCTGGAAGTGCATTACTACTTGCTCCTGCTATGCTGTGCAATTTTGACTCAGCAGAACAGTTCTGGGCCAGGTTCTTTTTCTGCGTAAATGTTTGTTGGATGATGCTTGCAGACCTCATTGCTTTATCTCTTTAAGTACCTGTAGCTGGAATGCCAGTTTTCTGTGAGACTTTTTTTAGCTTCTGTTCTTCTAGATGTGCAGAGCTTAGCTGCCTCTTACGCTTTACATTTTCATCCTATTCCTGAAGCATTAGTTGATGTCTTCACTTCTTGAAAGTACAGTTCTAAAATGTAATGAAATTGGAATAAATGCTGTGTTTGATCTTTGCACATAGTAGCAGCAAATAGACTACATTAATTGTTGTTAACCTGATTTGTATGTAATGTAGAAGCAAATGTTACATGTTTGTTGAAAGAGATTTATCTTAGTTACTTGTAAGGCAGGAACAGCCTTCACACTAGATTCACGTAAGAATGACTTCCCCAATAAAGATGGTGTATATTTCTCGATAAATAGGTGCTATTTTTATAAGGACATGTGCTTTTCCGGGCTGTAATTACAGCCTCTATTAGAAGCTGGCGGCAAGAAAGCATCACAGCTCAGCTGGTGAGGGATGAGGCACGTGGAGTTTTGCAGACTGCCGTGTGACCAGGGCCTCGTGCTCTGGAGCTGGCGGTGCTTGAGATGCTCTGGGTGCACTTGCTGTTGCTCACCGTGATGTGTTAGTGGATACGTGAAGCCTCAGCCGTGCCGGCACGGTAGAGCTGTGCTGTAAGCTGTACCCGGGAACGCTGAGCTTCCGAGAAGAGGGTTTTCTCAAAAGACCAGCTCTTGTATATGTAGAAAAGAGCAGACTGGAGCTGGTGAAACACCTTCGCCTTTACCAGCAGCCAGACGGAGGGCGATGCCAGTAAACAGTCCTGTACTGTAAGACAATTGCATAGGAACATTCAATTGTTTTATCTTCCTGGGGATAAGTGCCGCAGAGCTGTACAGGGCAGAGCTAGGAATGGCTCTGCCTGCTCGACAGGAATCCCTCTTCTCTAGCCTACCCAAAGTGGCATTTCTAGCCCTGGCTTTTTTCTTTTTCTTTTTTCAATTTTTTTTTTTCTTCCAAAGTTTCCCACACTTAATTTCCACTACTGCTGATTGTATTTAATGCTTTCATGTCCCTTCCAGAGCTGCTGCTTACTCTGTTTCTGCTTCTAATCCACTTGTAACTCCTGTGGGGATTTGGGGAGTGGTAATTAACCTTTTGGTCCAAGAATTTCAGTGTTTTCCTGTAGGTACTCCACTGCAAGCTCTAAAAAGCTTGGAGTATAAAGTGGAGAGGCATCTCGCTGTGCCATAGCACGTCTGTACAGAGTGCTGGCCGATTTGCTTTGGGAAGTTTTATTTTGGCTTGGTTCACTCACTGCACCTGCAATGGTGTAGCAAGTTTTCTGTTTGCCCGCTCTTTGTAAAGCTGTGTTTACCAAACCCTGGGTTTTAACTATTTGGCTGGAGCCCAGGCACTGTATGTAGTGCTTTGTGTTCTAGTTCTTGTCTTTTAAGGTCATACCCTTTGAATAAGGGAGACAAGGGTACGTCTGAATGAGGAACAAGGTTTGGTACCTTCCCGTAGCACAAGTTTGTGCACCTTGCAAGAGCTTGCAAGCATTTAGCTGGCTGGGCTTTATACTGCACCCGAACAGCGGCTGAGCGGAGTGAATGAACTTTGTGCCAAAATTTAGAGTTACTTCTTCATACTTCCTTGAAATTTTTTTATATATACTTGCAGAAATCGCCTCTCATGGGAGAAGAGGGGATACTTGTACATGGAAAGCTTGTTTCAAGAAGAAAAAGCTTTCTAACCGGAACGCATCTAAGATACTTGAGTTGAGAAGTCCATGACAAATGGCTATCGGGTGAAGGATAATGAAATGTCCTTCTGTTTAAGTATACTGACTTTTAAAGCAGATTCCGTCGTGTTAGGCATTTGGACCAGAACAGACGGCAGACGAGTAGTGTCAGCAAAGTTAACCCATGGGCCGTGTTTGCTATCTAGGAAGTCTCTAGAATGAACTTATCTGAAGGAATTTCAACCAAAGGATGTTGGTGGGCAAACTCCACGACTGTTCTCACAAATAGGTTTCTTTGTGAATGTAATGAAACACAGACTTTACTGAAACTCCGTGAAATTTTAAAATTTCTTGCTTATCAGAGCAATTTGTTACAAATAGACTGATTTTTTTATTTTATTTTTTTACTTCTTTTTTTGGAGCGTGTTTTAACTTGTGGTAAGTTAGGGGTCTCAGGATCTGTCACTTACGGGTTTCTCTGTACTAGCACTCATTGTAAACTGAATCGCTTTGTGCCTCTATTTTCTGTCCTATGGAAAAAAGGATAGTTAAGCCCAGAACACTATTATCAAAGCATTAATTTTTAAAAGTCACTGTTTTATTGTTTAAGATGCAGCATGTTCCCCGATTTTTCTTACTGAAGAGAGGTTGGTAATATTTATCCTACCTGCTCCCGTATGAGTGAGGAGGAATGGACTCCTGAAAGAACATTGCACACAGAATGGTGTGAATTCTTGGGTCCTTCCAGCAGGACGGAGCTGGAAATTCCTCAGGATCTGGGGCACAGTCTTTTAAAGTAGGATAGCGAATGGACCCAAGTGATTATTCTGGGGGTTTTTTTTGGGGTGCATGTGTTTTGTTTTTATTTTTTCCAAAGATGCAATATATCCCAAGATTGTTGCACTGTAGAAATTGTAAATACAGTGGATTTTAATAATTTAAAGCATTTGTGAGGAACCTGTGACTGTATCCAAGATGCTGTGCCCCCCAGCTGGGTCAAGCATGGTAAACAGGGAAGGGAAAATTCACCACACTGGAAAATGCTTCAGGCTGGGTTTTAATATGCCAAAGCAATGCAGGGGGCTGTTTGACCTTAGCAAGGAAAAGGTTCTCATAAAGTGGAAATACTTTAAAGCGAGCACTGGATTGTATTGCATCACATGGTTGCAAGTGAGCTCTGCCTGGCTTGGTGCGGCGCCTGCGCTCACCCGTGCTCTGCAGCAAAGCAGTGAGGAGGTGATGCCCTGTGTTGAACGTGAATTTTCTTCTGTGTGCTTGAAAACCACTTACTATTAGTTTACGTATGCATATAAAATAGATAATAGCATGTGCCCTTGGTCCTTATCAGGTAGCATTTTCTGTCTTTGCATGAGACACTTGACCCACGGTGTGTGTAGTTTTATATTCCTGGACCTGAGCTTTAAGCCTGTGCTAGACTTTGTTGGCAGGTCCGTGAGTCTCTTCCCCCGCTCCCAGTAGACGTGAGAGTCGGATAGTGGGAAGGAGGGGGACACGAGTGACATACATTTGGCTCTGGACAAAGAGCAGTTGTTACCAAATTGGGTGTGTGTGATTATAAATATTTACAGTAACTATGCAACTCAGTAACATTAATCAGTCTTAACAAACATCACTTTAAATAAAACATAAAAACATTCTTAAATGCAAAATAAATGCAAAAAAAAAAAAAAAGGGCATTATGGAGAGAGTAAGCTTTCTCCTAGGATGCAGCTGAGGCTGGGCTTCAACACTGAGTGGATTAAGCTGCTAAAGCAAACATCCAAGTACTTCTTGGGGAAAAGACCTTTTGGGACTGTACTGCTGACGCCCTAACTGCAGCTGTCACAAGCTCCAGCTTTTTGGATATCAGGAGGCCTGGGGACTGAAATTGGGCTGGGGTGTCCCTGGCCTGCACCCCCGTGATGCTCCCAGGGCCACAGCGCAGCAGCGGGGGCTCAAAGTGACTTTTCAAGCGCTCTCTCCTCTTGCTGCCATCTCATAAACGTACAGGCTAGGGATGATGCATATTGGAAGAGACGTAGGGCAATTAAAGATCCTCTGTGTTTGTTTTCATTAAAATAAAGACGTTATCTTTAGACTTTTTTTATTGCTTTCCTCAGATTTTTAATTAAAAGCTTCAGAAACAAGGCGTTCACAAGATCCCTTGTGTAGACAGAAAAGAGAAAAGCCGCGTTCCAGGCTGCAGAATATGGTTGTGCTGTTAGGAGGACGTGGGAAAAATAAATCTTTGAATTAGTTTGACATACTTAGCATGTATAAACAAAAGAGGTCACAGTGTGCCTCGATATTATTTGTCCCAGGCAATTGGGACAAATCGGGGGCATTGGCTGGAAAATATCTAATTCTCAGTGTGTGCTGGCTTTAATGGCTTGACCTCAGCTCTGTGGCTCAAGCTCTCGGGGTTAAGCACAGCGTGGGGTGAGTGCGGAGGGGTTTGAGTGGTGGGGTGGATTAGCCGGTACCCCAGTACCCCAGCTTTGGGCGGCAAGGAGAGGCTGGGGCACGGTTGCAGCCTGCTGGAAGGAGTCCGTCTGCCTGGGGTGGGGGGCCAGCGGAGAGTCTTACCTGAGGAGCATCCCGACCGCTGCTCCTGGCTCCGGGACCACCTCGGGTACGTGTGCTTGGTGCCGATCGTCCTCCTGTCACGTCCAGCCCTTGCTCCAGTGTTGACCCACACGAGAGCCCACATCAGTCACACGCCGGCTATTCCTGTTTGCTCCCGATACAGCTGCCTCACCCCACCAACAGCCCACAAGTGTCGTCTTCTGCTCCAAAGGTGGCTAATTTGAGCATTAGTGCAAGAGAATGTCTTTTAGCATCTTCAGAACTTAATTACTTTTTAAAAAAAACATTTAACAGCTACAGCACTTATTCCAATGCAGTCCTTGCCTAGAGTATAACTAAGTCCATTACGTGCACTGATGGTCACTGGTGTTAGCATGTGCTTTTTCTGTACCACTGTAGCTGGAGGTTGATTTCCTCACTGTTCGGAGAAACCCTGCGTAGCTGGAAGCGGCCGAGGAGGTGGCCTTTTCAGCTATACGTAAAGGCTTGATGGCTCAGGCCTTCAGGTTCTCTTCTTGCTCCTTGGCTCTTAATTTTTCTGAAATTTTGCTAAAGTGAATGAATTTTGCAAATGTTGGTGTTACTTATTCCATGGCACAGAAAAACACAATTGAAGGTGGAGATCTGGTGGGGCTGCCATCGTTAGGTGCAGAAGACCTACTTAGTTTAATAGAAGACAAGTTCATTGACCTACTTTGAAAATCTTTGTGCTTGCCTACATATTTAAATGTCCCAAATACGCATAAAACCAGATCAGTTATGGCTTTCAGCCTTGTGAAGCGTTAGGAGATGAGACATACGCATTTCACAAATATAATTTTGTGAACATTGAAAAACTTAGTCAAGAGCCTGGGAAACCAGGACTAGTTTTACTGGATTTTAGGTGAAAACCATGGTGGAACTCGTTGCAATTCATCGATTGAAAGAGTAAAGCACTTTTCCCCAGCAGCAATATCATTTCAAAAAGGTCTGTGGCTTAATTGCACAGCTAATAGTTGAAAAACGTTATCCTTTCACTGTATTTGATATTTAACCTCAAAAACAGATCCCGAGTGAAAGTATTTTGTGGTCTCTTGTCTTTATTGGGCTGTAGTTAAAATTTGGGCAAAATAGCATAGTCCCTACTCCAGAGAGGCCAAGCAGAGTTGATGGTTGTCGTCCTGCAGCACGCAGTGGGGAACTTGGCTTTCCGACCAACTTAATCGCATGTTTTGTGACAGTAACTAGTGCTGAGGGTTTAAGTAAATATGAAGTCTTAAAGCTGTTGTGCTCTGGGAACTGTAAATAAGCAGTTGTTTCCACATCTATAACATTCTCATAGAAGCTGTTATATATATGTCCCAGGCTGTCCCCATGGGCTCACGATGGGGGGGATGAAGCCGTGGTGGTCGCTGCTGCCCTTCAGGAAACAAATTTGTTGATGGAACAATTTGTGTTTAAACACCTGCATAATTAGGCAAAATAATGCTGCTTTATTTCAACCACCGTAAGCAGCGGCTGTTATTGGGGATATGATCTCGACAAGGGTTTTTTAATGCGAAAACCCAAGGGATTATTTTGAAAGCACAACAGCAGTTGTGCTAATGCAGACACTTGGGCTGGCGACTGACCTTTGCAATGACCATCCTTGAAAAGGAATTTGTAAATCATACCCTTCTGATAACCAGCTCCTGCGTAGGCACGTGCCTTGTGTAGTGAGGCTCTTGCGCTCAGTCTTACATCTGCCATTAAGCTCAACTCCCTGCTTAAGGGAAAAGATGGAGCTTCTCTTGTACGTCTCGTCAGGGCACGTGGAGCTGGACCAAGTGCTTCCAAAGGGGTGAAGGTGTGCTAGGGCATCTGATTTATGTTAACCAAACCTGTTAATAAATAATCCTTTAATGCAAATGAAATATTTTTATATTTTGATGATTCTTTGCCAGTTTGTGTTCGGGTTTCTGGTTTGTTAGTTGGTTTTTTTTGAGCTGAATGACACTGCTTGGCTCTGGGCTTCTTTTGACCTGATGCCCATATCCTGTTGTGGATAATCCACGCCTATTCATAGCAAAAGAGCACTAAAATGCTGTCACTTAAATGTTGATTGTTCGGAGATTAGAGATGGAATGGCTTTGTGCCTCTTATCTTTTCTGAGCGATTTATTGTGCTCTGTATGCTGGATCAGATCCACCCTGATCAGTGCTCAGGGAGAAATTACTGTTGCAGACAAAATAATGGCTTTCCTGTGTCACTTTTTTCTGATTTCCAGCTTGTGCTTTAAAAACGTTGCTGGAATAATGGGTTTCTGTAGGATTACTGTAATTCAGAAGGTCATCTAGGCAATAATTATTTTATGCATTTAGCTTAAGGAATTCAGAAACACAACATTAATTCAAATTCTGTCGTTCCAGATTGAATGATTAAATTCTGCATGCAAGTATCCCAGAATACAAAGACTAGACCTACGTTTAGAGAGAGTTTTCACAAAAAGATATAAATCTAAATTTTCAATTTATACCAAGATTAATCCAGATTTTGACTGAACTTCTGACAGTGCATAATTAACAGAAGTGTGATTAAACTATCTGAGTAAAAGTTTCACAGGCAGCAAGAGCATGGGGTAGATGATCTGTAGTTCATGGTGAAACTCTCCATTAAGGAAATAAATCTAAATCATAAGTTTTAAACCCATGATTGTAGACACCTGAAAATTAATAAAGATGAGTACAATGTACACTGAACTGGGGTGCGTTTTGGTGCTTCCTGGTCTTTTTAGCATTCCCATTGTCTGCAGAATTGAGCAATGGCAGACTGGAGTGATATTTTGATTACTGGGAAAAAAAATTATGTGTTAATAAATAGTTTATTGCTGGTTCTATGCGCAGCTATTGAACTGTGTGTGTGTCTGTGGAGTTTTGCATAACTGAGATCTCTTATGTGTAGGGAGGAAGGATAAATTTTTTAAAATGTAATGGATCAACTCCCATTATACTGCAGAAAACCTTTGATTCCAGTGAACTTGCAATCCCGGTATGGCTTGGTGCTGCATGCCAGAGTTTGTTACGTGCTGTCTGCTCTCGTGTGCCGATGCTATAAAGATTCATGTCCTTAGCTGTCAGCGTTTGGTCAAGGTAAACGCACTGTCAAGAGTTTGGTGGTGGAACCTGAAGCCATAATTCTCACCTGTACACAACTGAGTTACGTCTTTATTTCAGCTCTGAAAACTGAGATGAGTAGGTAGGCGTTAAATCTCTACCGGCTCTTGGACCCAAAGATGTAGTATAGCAGTCTGTTCCCTCCCTGGCCCCGTATCTCTTCCCAAGTAGGGATAACACAGGTGTTGGGTTGGGGAAATGTCACTTTTGAAGATCACAGTGAAACAAATGTTGTGTTTTTTTTTCTTTTGGCAGGTCTTTTTGGTTCAAGTTAATCCAGGTGAAACCTTTACAATAAGGGCTGAGGATGGCACCCTGCAGTGCATCCAAGGTAAGAGGATGCAGGGACATGTGGATGAGTGTTGCTTGTGTTAGGGAAAACTTGTTCTCTCGCCTCCGCAGAAGCGTGATACGCAGTTCTGAAAATACAGCGACGCACTTAAAAGTGAGAAGTTGCAGACCTGACTGCTGTACACGTTATAGGACTTCAATGTCTTGGCATGAGTCACGAATTTCTTTCAAGTTCAGGAGATTTCTCTCTGTTCAGTCACTTATCAGCATTTTTTTATTTTATATATATGCATAATTTCCTTATAACCCAATAGTCAATACAAAGGAGAGATCCCAAGTCAGATTGAAAACTAGTGACAATTAAGTGGAGATCTGGGGAAAAACCTATTTTTTTCACAGAGGCGTCAGGAGAGATAGGAAATAAGCAGAGAAGTACGGACACTGTGGAGTGCTTGGAGGAGTCAGATTGGTTTTGAGCAGAATGCGAAATCAGTTCTTTAGAAGCAGAGCTGGTTAATTATGCAGTATTGAATAAAAGCATGTAAGCAGTCTTTTGATTGCTGTTTTACCTCTCAGTAAAATGGTGCAAATATGATAAATAGCGCTTGTGTTTTTTTATAAGAGAGAGCCCACACAAAATCTTTTAACAGGTCTGAAGGGAGAAGCGATAAACGACCTTGCAGACCGTATATTAAGTACTGTGAAGAGGGTTTCTAGCTGGTAGTAAGTACAGCTTGGAAGGGAAGCAGGTACTTCCCAAGGTATAACACTGTCTACAGTAAATACAGGAAGGTTAAACCAGACTTTAAAAGGAATAGACTTTGCATAGCTGTACTGTTAATCCTGTTTTCAGTGATATTTTTGGAGCTTATTCCATTATCTTATTTTTTTGTGAAGGGAGGTAGGGGGTGTTGTCTTCCACAGCCTTTCCAGATCTTATGCCATTAAGCAGCAGTCTCAGTGGGCTTTTCATTTGAAAGCCTTTCCTAAAAAAGTAATAGCAATCGTAGGAAAAAAGTCAGTTTAATAAGAATTGTAAAGCTGGTGAATTGCCCCTGCATTTTGACTGTGAATTTCAAATGTGCTCAAGACAGACTGTTTCTTAGACCGCAGCAAATACTAAAATCATACTGCTCAAGGATAACGATGCTTTTAGTAAAATTTGGGTTAGAAGGGACCCCTGGAGGTCACCTTATCCAAACTTCTGCTGAAAGCAGGGGTGCTGTCAGAGGTGGATGGAGTTGTCCTCCACACGAAGCTCCCTGAGGATGGAGGCTGCTCCCTGTGCAAACTGCTCCAGGGCTGCGCCGCTCCAGTAGGGAAGAGTTTCTCCTTTGTGCCTGTTTGATATTTCCCATCTTGCAGTCTCTGCATCTTTTCTGTGGCCCCCCCCATTTAAGCAGTGGAGGAGTTGGTGGTTGTTGCTTGGAATTTCATCCCCATGGAAATGAGGAATTAATAGTTGAGATAGACGTTACAGAAGCTTCCCTGAACGCCATCCAGGATTATTTGGTCTTGATGAGCAATAATAGCAGCAGTTTAAAACTGCTTGTTAAGATTTATAGCCAGCATGCTGTGTGGTAAGAAATAGGTTCACGTGGCAATTAACAGAGGAATAAAGCTGGCTACTCCTTTCATTTGAAACAAATGCTTTGTATTGGTTAGTACACTAAAAATTTCCATTACAAATACAATTATGGCACCATTTATTTATAATTTTTGTTCATGCTCAAAGTGTTGTTCAGACAGTGTATTTAAATGAACAAAACTTGAAAGCTCCTGGATCTGAATTCCCAGTAATTTGACATGTTTGTGCTAATGGGGTTTGTTTGGTACTCATCATCAGTCTTTCATAAAACTATTTTAGAATTTTTAGCATGAAATTGTCTCCTTTTTTTTGGTAGCGCTGCAGTATTGAACGCCAAAGCACACATGGTTATTTGAATACACTCTTGAAGTTCGGTCTGAAAATTCTGGTGTTCTTTTCATGCTAAAGCTTCAACTTCTGCTTTATTGTGAAATACTTAGATTGCTGAAATAAGTACAGGCTTCCAACACGGAAGAGCACCTGACTGTATTGTTGTTGCCTTTTTCCTTTGGTGAAGCTGTGTTCACAGTGTGATTGTGGAACTTAAATAATGTTAATAGTAATCAATCACTGAATAAACTGTAATCAGCCAGCAAATATATTAAGATTAGGATGCATGACAGTTCTGTTTTTCCTGTGCTCTGAGGTTATTGTAAAAGACAGGCTTATTTTGCGTGCAGTGTTTTTGGAAATTATATACCCCCTTGCTCCACAAAACGTAAAATGTCTTCCCCCCCGCCCCCAACAGAGTAGTCTGTATGTTTAAAGGTTCATGTATTCCCTATACGTGGGGCAGCACTCAGACAATAATGATGCATTTTCCCTTGCTCCCACGCTGCACTAGGATTAGCAATAATTTTAGCCCTACGTTAAGGCAGCCTGAAAGCTTCTTTCTGGGCAGGGTGTATGCCTGTGAGTAGCTCCCCGTTGAACGGATGATACTCGCTTTTTCCTTACCTCCACGTATTCAGTGTTATGACATACGATGTGCTTGTAAATAGGATTCATTTGTAGTCACAATAAGGACTGCTTTATAATAAATTGTGTGATTCTCCTGAGTTCAGGGAGCGAAGACTGTTATTAAAAGTTTGACTTGGTCACACTAAATTCTTCAGGATGTACAAAAGCTGCTCTTTCCTTTGGCATGTAGCGATTCTGCAGGGGCAGCTAACTTTGCTTATGTAGAGTGATTTTTATCTTTGTGAAAGCATTTATTTACCTATGGCTTCTTGAGAAGTTTGAAATCTCCACTTCGTGCTCCTGGAGCCTGTTTTGGATATCCTGTGAACCCCCGCGTTGTATCCAGGACCCCCTCGGCTCCATGGCTGTGGCGTGTCTGGGATGGGTGGAGATAATAGGTGTCAGAGGACTGGCACGAAAATAGCGGAGAAAAAGAAGACTTGGTGAATCTTCATTCGTCCTCTCAAGGTTGGAAGAAGGATGCTTGTTTGAGGAAAACCTCTGTGGAATAGCCTCCGTTTTAAACACCCTGAAGAGTAATTATCCACTAATTGAGTAATCACTGTTTAAAACCAGAAAGAATAGATGCACATTTAAAGGTCTCTGATGTTTTGGAACAGTGGAGAAGTCCTAAATACAGAAACTTTTTCCAATTGCTCAGGGTTTCACCAGTAAGGTAATCAGTGAAAACTTTAAAAATAAAAATACTCCCCCTCTCAACTCAGTAACAGGCCCCTAAAATTCTGTAAAACTGGAATAAATGGGTCCTTTTAATTGAACATACAATGTGTCACAGCGAGTGCTGCCTTCGTGCCTGTTGTCCGTTCGCCTGGAGCCAGAGGTGACTTGTTTAGGACGCTGGTTCATCAGCCCCGTAGATGCTGATGGGGGCTGGATGGAGCAGCTCACGGGGGGAGAAGTCCCCTGGCCGGTGGCACGCAGAGGGTCTGTGCTGTCCTTGAGAGGACAGATGTGGAGAGATTGGTAAATGGGGTCTTTGGAGTACAGGTCTGTGTGGTGCAGTCTGCATGCCAAGCGCCTGAGCGGTTTCAGGTGCTCTCACCAGGACCAGTGTTTTTGGCTGACTTGCTAAGGGTTTGCTAAGGGTTTGCTAAGGGTTTGCTAAGGGTTTGCTAAGGGTTTGCTAAGGGTTTGCTAAGGGTTTGCCTCCTCCATCCCACGTGAGAAGAGAGGGGTGCTGTGGTATGTGACTTTTGTAGCCTTTATAACCTCCACCACATAAAGGAACAAGGAAAGGGGCTGTTGGGGATTAATTGAGAAGAATCTGTAATAGTTGGTGGAAGCTGGATGGGGCAGGGCCGGGATGCTGCCCGCGCAGGCAGGAGGCACGCTCTCCTGCCCGCCTCCGCTCTCAAACCCTCGAGCGCTTGCTGACCGCTGGGGCTGCCCACCTGGCCTGCCCTACAGAGTGGAAGCATAAAGCACATCCTTTTTTTTGCGTGACCGATCTTTGTTCCTTTTAAGCCACGTGCGCGTGAATGACAAAGTTAGTGCACTTCCTCCGAAAATGAGGGTGACCCTGGGGAGCAGGGGAGCCAAGCCCCGCTCGTCCTGCGCTGCCAGCCCCCCCCAGCTACCTTGGGGGCTTTAGCTGCAAAGCTGTACCCCTCTGGGTGGTTAAAGGGTGTCCGATTTAGAACCCTGATGCCGTATTTTGGAGAGCTGTAATGTGTGTATGTGCTGTATCATCAATAATTTTAAAGCTGCTCTTTTTACATAGTTTTGACAGATAATAAATATTTCATAAATATGTCAAGACTTTAAAAACTTCATTTCCCTTTTGATTTTTTCCCCTTAATTTTTCACAAACTCAGGACTTGGCTGTTGCCAGCTCTGCAAGGAAGGGTCAAGGGCAAGGCATATGCTCACCCATTTCTTTGCTCATACAGACCTCGTACTCCTCGTGCTTTGGGGTGGCCGCACTAAATGAAATACAGGAGAGGGGGAGAACGTGGATCTGATCAGCTACAGAATGGCATGGAAACAACTCCCTTGTATTCGAAAAACAATTATTCTGCTTTCTGAATTTTAGAATAAATAGATTATGGGTGAATCTGATGTGTTCAGGAAATTCCTTGTTCCCTAGTGACAGATTGAAGGCTGGCTTTTTTTTTTTTTTTTTTTAATTTTTATTTTTTTTTTAAGCCAATATCTTAAGATCTTTGGTAGGAACATCTGTTGCTGCAGGAGAACCATGCTGTATACTAAATTACTTAAAAATACAGCAGTTTGTGCATAGTTTGGGGCAGTGGAGCTGTACCCAAGCATCTGTTCAGTGCTTTTTCATCCTGGAAGGCAGTAATGCCAAGCTGTCGAGTGCACTGCACTGTGGTATGAATAATATGGACAAAATGATTGTTCTGGTGCAGCTTGAACTTGTTTGTCACCCACATGTTGAAAAATATCTATGTACAGAGACCTTGATGCAGACTGAGTAACACTTCTATCCATTGATTATGCAGAATTGCTCAATTATTGCTAAATGTATTTTTCGTTGCCATCCATCTAAATGATTCCCAAGCTGGCTCTCATTTTCTGTCACAAGCATCCAGGCCGAGTTTTCTGTTCTGTAATTTTCTGGATGTACGCGTAGCATGCGAAAAGCCCTTAACAAAGAAAGAAGAGGTAGCAGAAAGGCACCTGGTGTGATGAAAAATTGAAATTCCTGGTGTATTCTGTTGAAAATACCCTCTTGAAACTTATCTCTCCTCTTTGTTCAGTACCACAGCACTAGGTTTGGAATAGTGAAGCACAAAATTTGCATGCAAAGAAAACAAATTTGCTAATGGAAAGAAATTAGGCTTTAACTCCAGCGTTGCACAGGTGAACAAGGCTCTGCATTAACTGGGCTTTTGTTTCGTGGTGTTCTCGAGGACAAGACACAGATGTGCGATGGCACGGAGGGGTTGTAGCTACGTTGAAGCGTTGCCCATCTGTGTAGCAGACAAGACCCTACATTGCCTTTGGGTGGTTACATTTTGAGATGAAAACAGGATAATAAACAGACATGGTTTACTAATACTGATATTTGTTTCGAGGGGAATTTTCAAGTGTTTTGCCATCGACGCTGAACTCGAAGCACTGCAGGGCCCTTGCTTGTTCTTATCTTGTAAAACAGATTGCCTGAATTAAATTTCAGTGCTGCTTTTTCTGCTTTTTCTATAAGCGAGTAACTCGAGAGAAAGGCCAGAAGTATGCTAAAAATCTAGCAGTGGTTTCTCAAATGAAAGATTTCCTGGAATTATTATTCCCTTAATTTGGTGGGTGGGTGTGGTTTGGTGTGGTAATGCAAAGGAATGGCTAATATTAAAGGCTAAATAGCCGTACATATATGTAGGAAGAGTGTGTGTGGAAGTGAAATAAGGCTGTTTGGTCTAGGCAAACCAAAAAAAAGCCTTTTTTTTTTTTTTTTTTTTTTTTTTTTTTTTTTAGGGTGTGC
>VXBL01008946.1:98083-160774 GCA_013400195.1 Aramus guarauna | reverse complement strand
TTTTTTTTTTTTCCTTCTCTTGGCAAGTGAAGGGCTCGTGACCCCACAGGTATGGAAGAAGGAGGCCGAATAACCTGTGCAGAAACCCTGGTGTAAGGCTTTGTCAGCAAAGTATATTCTTGTTGTTATGTTGTGGGAAAGCTTCGCTATTGCCAATGCTGGCCGAGCAACACTCTTCATTTTATTTTAGCTTAAATACTTCGGGTTTTGTCCAGACAGCTTTCAAAGTTGCATAAATAACCATGTGACCTATAACTGTGTCCCATTTATCCAAGCGTCACCTCTTAAGCGATGTACACATTAAGCAAGGCTATACTGCGTTACTTATAAAAATCCGGCCTAAAATTCCTAGAAACTCTCATGCTTTTGATTACCACGCCTGCCGCTGCGGAGGGTCAGTCTCTTCAAATGCCGTCTTGGCTAGGTCGCTACAGATGACCTCGGCGTCGCAGTATAAAATACTATTTTTATCGCAGCAGACGATATTATCTCATCGTAACGTTTTTGAACGTTTCTAGCCCAATTGTTTTGAACGTTGGAGCTGTGCCTGGGGAGGGGACCGAAACACAATGCCCGTCATTCTCAATTGTGTGAGCCAGAGCCCTTGAGTTTGGTGACGGGGCTGTGGTGCGTAGGGTGGGAGCGAGAAACTAATAAGGTCCTTCCAGTCCAGTTCCCAGCACTTGTTGCCTTGAGATTTGTATTAGCTCAAACTCATTGGTCATTTTTAAAACAAGCGTTTGTGCATGAGTGTGTATGTCTGTAGGTGTGTATCTACATTTACTTGTATATTTATATATAAAAGCACATCTAAATATAAACAAATATATATTTATATATGGTTATTTCATCACCTTAGGACTGTTACTCAGCTCTCCAAAGCTGGTCCAAGCATGGCTCTCCTCTCGGTGGAAGTTTTTTCTCGTCTTTGGTGACAGCATGGAAATGGCAAACGAGCGCCCTTGGGTGATTTGCCTGCAGGATTTTCGCTGGGGGTTCGTTAAGATTATTTAACAAGTTAGAAGTAATTTGCCTCCCTTGGGAGAGAATTTTGATATTTGGAGTGTTTGTCAGTCATCTGCAAAACCAGAATGAACGTAATTGGTGGCTAATTGTTTGCAAGAACTGTGAAATACAATTATGAAGAGTTAAGCTGAAACCGATTGTGTTTATGAAATCTAGCATAAGAAATAGTATATTAATCCTGCCTCAGTACCAGGAAACGCAATTAGTATAATTAAGACTATCATATTGTAATTTTCTTGGCGACTAGATGCTTTGGCAGCCGCTTTCCTCTTCCAGCGCGGCTGGAGCGGAGCGCGTTCCTGTCGGCGGTGCCTTCTGCTGCCGCTGCCAAGGGAGTTATAAAATTACTTCGTTTATCCCCGTCATGGGACGCAAGAGATGCGACTGCTCTTGACTGGAAAAAGTGTTCAAACTCCTGCATTTCAGCTGCTTGGTTGTGGCCGCGGTGTAATTTTGCGGTCTGTGTTCACATGTGGTAAGTGCGGCTGGAAGCCCTGTCTGCGAGCTAAGAAAAACCAGAAAGTTGGGGACTTCTCCGTGGCGTTTCTTAAACGTTCAGGTTGCTACCTGGAGTTTCACTGGGGGAGCTCCTTGGATTGCAGTTTGCCGACCGATGGCTGCCAGTCCCGCTCCATCCTGTGGTATCTGGGAGGTTCCAGCACCCCCAGCGCAGGAGAGGACGTTGCAGGAGATGCCGTCAGGTACTGCCACATGGAGAAGTGGCTCCAGTTAGGGCAGATGGAGTAGATGAGTATCGCCATTAGACTCTCATTAACGTTACATAGTGTGTCACGAAGAATAGATAAAATAGCTTCATCTATTTGTATTTAAGTAAACTTAAGTGTGTTTAAATTGGTCTTAGGAGCAGTAATCGTAGACATCTCCGTGCTGGTAGGGAAAAACTTGGGCAGTTATGGACCGGCACACTTAAATTAGCTTTTTGTTGAATATATATTGTTGATGGATCTATGGTAAAATGTGCCCGGGTCAGAAAAGAATTAGTATGTAATGTAGTTGTTATTGTTGCAGTTTGTATGTCGCTGCTGTGAATGCATGCAATTAAGGGATAATCAGCATAATGCCTGCTTTGAGCTCTTAATGGTTTAATTGCTTCTCTGAGTTAAATAAACACTTTATGCCTATTTTACAAAATTTTCCCTTGGGAGCTCGTCACATGGAAGCGTATGCGCATGTATTTATCTTTTTTTTTTAAACGTGAAGAATAATTGGTTATTTAATTAAGCTTCTCCTGAAGTTCTCTTTTGGGATATTCTGTGTTCTTACGAGCTGCTCAAATCACTGATGTGTCAGAATAGACTGGGTAAGAGAGATAACGAATTTGTCAGTGCCTGTTTGTGTGCAGTGCTTTACCATCTGAGCCCTCTCCCGCACGGCGGCCGAGGACTGTTCCCAGGTAATGTGGTGCCCTGGGTACCTGCGGCTCGGAGACCGGAGCAGATGCATCCCTCCGCACGTGCTGCGGCTGCCCACACTGGCAAGCCCCAGCGTGCCGGGGCCGAGGCCGTTTGCCCATCCCGGTGTCCGCAGAGATATTTTCCTGCCCGATTCCAGCTGGGAGGCTGTCCTGGAACACGTTCACAGCTTCCATGTATATCAATGTGCTTGGAAAGCTGTAGGAAACTGAACTGTCCCAATTTTTTGATCCTTTTTTCTATTTATTTTCATTCTGTGCATTAATTTTTTTTTAAAGACACTTTTTTCTTTATTTCTGCTCATGTCACGTGTATCAACATGCCCATTGGAACAGCCTGGAGTCTGCAGAAAATATTACATGGCTTTTCCTTCTACTATTTAAAAGTTTTCATGTCTTTTTTTCTTTTTTCTTTTTTTTTTAAAGCTCACCTGCCCCAGAATACTTGTACAGGATATTCAGTATCTTCTTTTTCATTACCTGTGTTTCTACAAACTGTCTGCTCTGCCAGGGTACCAGAGTTCACTTGGAGTTTTGGTGGAATTTGCCTCTTGACGGCTGCGCAGCGTGCAGCCTGGCTAGCGGGCTCCCAGCCAGCCGGTGCCCCTCTTCAGCAGTGACATTATTTAGAACAAGAATTGAATGTTTTCCTGCTAGTTGCCTAGCCAAGGAGTCTGGGCTTGCAAAATGCTTTGGGGAGGGTGCAGTTACTACGTAAAGGGGTTCCCCTCCCCACCTACAGGGTATTTGATACGCTTCCTTCAACTGGCTCCAGACGTACCCCCCTCTTCGTGATGCTGTTAGTAAATATGGTGCCAAACAGCTAACCTGATGCTATTTTGAAGCCAGTTGTGATGATAAACACCTAGGATAGTAATCTCTGCAGTTGAGGCTGTGGGTGTTTGTGTGTGGGTGGTGGTGCTGTGCAAATGAGGGGTTGGTTTATGAGCAGAAGGGTACGCTGAGAAATGTCTTACTCTGCTGGGTCTTACTGCAGTGGGCTGCTTTTGAGGGGCGTATGAGCAATGGCAGAACTTTTAGTCAAACTCTAAGTTTAAAATTGTCTTTGGAAACTTTAATGTCTTACCATGGTCTGAGATTTAACTGAAAGAATTTGCTGTGGTGAGGCGTGTGAAAGTGGTAGACGTACTAATTAAGGCTGTGACTGTTAATAGCACTCCAGTAGTTCCAATCAAGCAGAAATATTTGTCCTGCAGAACACGTGGAAGCATCCTGAGTGTGTTTTAGTGTAAGCCGCGTGTTTTAAAGAAAAGCACACAAAACCCAAAACACAAAACAAGGCCAAAACCCCTCTACAGTCTCGGTCCTGCCATCACAAGGTGAATTTTTCTCCTCCTCTCCATTTCCACAGTTCCTCTGCAAGCCGGGCTTAACTCTCCAGAAGGCAGGGTGTGTTCAAAGGCTTTGCAGCTTGTTTATTGATGCCGTGTCTTTATTTGAACTGTGGCCTTTTATATGTTCAAATAACAGAAGCTTACATTTTCCTCAGGGTGAGTCTAAGACTAAAATTGTTCTGTTGACAAGCACAGCCAATTAAATGCCTTAGCCTGAATTCCAGTTTTAAGGCCATCCCGGATACCTGAGCATCGAATTTAGGTGCTCTGTTTTGTATTACATCACATACAAAGAAAGAAAGAGAAGTTTACAAGCCAATATCTGGCATTTACCCACTGTTGCTCATTCGCAGAGTTATTTCCATCCTATATATAGCCAAAAAAAGCCTATGCACAAAATGGGTTAAGTGAATTAGGGAGTTATCTGAGCCAGCTGCTGTGCCAGAAATAGAACTATAGCTATTTTCTAACCCCAAGCTGTGCAGTTGCAATATTCCTTCAATACTACTGTGTCTCCTCTGCTTGCAGCTTTTTAAAGCCCTTGTTTCATCTTTTTAGGAGGTGTATTGCAAGGACTGTTTTGGATATCCAATTTGGAGCGTTATTTTTCTTGCTTTATTTTTACTTTGAGATGGACGTGCCGGGCAGGCGTAGCGGTTAGTCTTATCTGCCCAGGTTTAGTGAGTTACTAAATGCAGTTTGTGCAAATGTCTGGATAATTTTAAATGGAACTTTTTATAATTAAGAACATAATGAGTTGTCCAAGCAGTAGTAATTCTGTTCTAAGTACGAATGCAGTTAGAGACTGAAAAATTGCCTTTCAAACCAGATAGCCCTTAAAAGCTGCCAGCGTGCACCGTTGCAGATAAAGAACGTGGATCTCTTTATAAGCCGTGCACGCTTCCACGCTGCTGTCATCAGAGCTGTTCACGTTTTCAACAGTTTGTAGCAGAGGTTGCTCTCCCTATGTGTTTTTCCACCCCCCTCAGTAAAAAACGACCCTCTGTACGTGGTTGCAGTTGGTGTGCGTGGAGTTGACGTGTTGACTTGCTCTGGAGACCACTAATGCTTCTCCCCAGGAAGAGTCGTGGGCTCCACGTGCCCACCTTACGGGAGGGAGGACACCCCTCAAATCTCTGAACAGCCCGTGGTGCAAATTTGCCCCCTTCAGAAGGAGTTTCGGAGCATGTCAGTGAAGTTTTTGCTGTGAATCAATTGCTTTTTTTAAAAAAAAAAAGTATTTTGGGGTAAAAGGGGGCAACTAGATGCTATAAATCATAGAGAGCTTCGACGTTTGTTGGCAGACGTAACTTGCTCCAGAGGTGAGAGACTGTAGAGGATCGTGCTGGAAAATTTCAATTGTGTCGTTCTGTGCTGAATTTCTGGACAGAGATAAAAGTGAAAATTGTATTTTATTCCTTATTTTAATTTTATTTGGTTTCCTGGCATCCACCAACACTGTTTCATTGTACAAAAGTAACTCTAAACCCTTTCTGCCCCGCTCTGATCCTTTCCTTTTTTTGTATTTTACCAGCAAATTACTGGATCTTCCGGGATCTCTAACCTTTGTTCAAACCTTTCTTTTAATGCTATCTCAAAAGTGGGATGATGATTCTTCTGTCTTGCTGTGATTGTGGATGTGGTGCTACTTATACAACTTTTATTTCAATTTAATGGCTACTCTGTTTTCTGCTGGTCTCAAGCAGTTCTCTTCCTCGTCCTTTTTTGTATGAGTGGAAGAGAGCAAGCCTTTACTGGTAAAAACAGCACTTGTTTTGGACTTTGCTAAAGTTGTGGTTTGATACAAGTGACCTGACCTGATGGATAACTGCTCCTGAAAGACATGAGCTCATGATGTTCTCTCCACCACTTGGTCATCTCCCACTGTTTCCTTTGCTTGATGCTCTAGTATTTGCCTGACCCATTAGCCTGGTCAGGAAGGGAAGCTGATCCTATTAAAAATAAAAATTAAAAAAACTCCAAAAACCCCCAAAAACGTGAGTAGTTTTTCTGCCATTTAGTCTCAGCTCCCACAGTCCAGGAACAGAAAGAGGAGGAGGAGGTAAGGAGGAGGAAGAAGGGAGAGTGAGGCTGCCTCTTCAGTGGCACTAGCTCACAAACCTATTTACCCAGTCACTAATTACGCACCCTGGCAGGAAAGTAATGTGAGTTAGGAATATAAGCTGCATGTTATAAAGGTTTGAATGCAAGAAAGCCAGTTGTTGAATTATTTGGTTCGGCTTATGTATGCTTTTAAAGCACCTGCTTGTACTGCTTGTTGCACGGGTGTGCCGTGGGCTTTGGCCAGCAGCAGGGCATCAGCACGTGGGCACCCCGGAAGAGCAGCCTTGGGACCCTCCCGCCTTTCAGATCCTTCTTATTCCTACTTCTGCATACGCTCTTACTTGGGGCTTTTGAAACTCAGCCCATAAAGAAACCATTATTATACTTGAGGTCACCTCAGGCTTCTTCCTACTGCGAACCACATTGAACATTTGCTGAACTGCCCGGAAAGAAGTGGGAATCTTCAGCTGCCCGAGGGGGACTTGAGCAAAGGAGGTGCCGGGCGGTCAGCTGCCGCTTCGATCCTGTGGAGAACTACTGGCACGACTGTGCCTTTTCTTTGAGTTATCTGGGAACCGCTTAATTTATTTTCAAGGAAAACTGAAGAGACTTGTCACAGGACAGTAAATTGTAAGGGGTGCACAAAGAGGCTGTCCATGGAGTCCCTGCTGCTCCCCGGCCCCGACTCAGGACCTCTTTCACGAAGGGATGCTGCATCAAGTGAAAATTCTTCCCTGATTCCAGAGCGATAAAATTCTTCAGTTCACAAGCAGTGTCTCTCTTTAATGTTTGTCTTGTTCTTCTGTCCAAATCCCAGGAGAACAGCAGCTCCTTTTGGACTTAGGAGAACGTGGCACATCTTATTTCAAATTCAGAAGAGGAATGCTAGTTTGCCCCGCTCTTGGGTCTTCCTGACTCACTCGCAACTTGATCTGTGTGTTTTGTTGCTTCAGTGCACCCACGCCACAGGAAACCCGCGTGACTGTTGCACCTGCAGCATTTTTCCACGCTCAAAGTCAACAGCGTGCCACCTTGACTGGCAGCTGTAACTGAGAATACTTCTTCCTCAACATTTAAGATGGCATGTTTTTAATTTCTGAGCTCTTCACCGTGCTGTGCCGGAAGTTCAACAAGCAGAAAGTCTTCTGATCAACTCAAATAACTAGAATTTTTAGGATTCCTAGGATGCCATAATATTGAGTGGTGTGGGGGGTTTTTTTTGCTTGGGGATTTTGTTTTTTTTTTCTAACGTGGTCATCTACACCCATGTGATGGGTGGAGTTGCAGGCAGACACAACTGACCGTGTACTACTTTTCCTAAAGACATGGTTGTTTCTGGACAGCCTCCAAAGCCGCTTGAAATAGCCAGTTTTCACCGAAGTGAAATGGTACTTGGCATCATCTTCCGGAATTGCTGCTTGATTGAGATACAGGGTAACTTTTCAATTGTTCTCCAAAATGTGTCGTTGCTGAAGAATCAGGTGACAACAGCTCATCCATACAGCTTTTGTGTTAAGTTGCATTGCCAGTTAGCCTACTTGAGTTTTGAACAAATTTCATCTAATTCTGCCAGATACTTGTGAGGGTTTTCATTCTATAAGTTCAAGAATTAAGATACTTGAAATCTGCTTCTTGGTTATCAGCGTGCATCTTTAATGACCGTAATTTAATCTTGTAAACTTTTCCTTTGGAGAATTATCAGTATCTGGTGTTTGGTTTGTCAGGGCTGTCTGGTAGCGTCTTGTTCGAGTAAGCTGTAAGCATCCAATCTCTCTTATGCTGTTAATGGTAGATTTGCCAGAAGTAAAACGTCTGTAACAAATCGCTTGCAGAAGATGAACTGATGTGTACAGTATAGCGTCGGTGAGTATTCGTGCCGTGGTGTTTATTGCTGCAGAGGTCCGTGATAAAACCTGGTGTCTTAAGGTTTTTTTTGAGCCAAAGACATATGTCTGTCTTTAGCTTCACTTTTGTTTCTGGAGTGGAAATAAATATCTGTCTTAAGTCACTGTGTGTTCAGATAGGGAATCCACATATTTACATTGCTTATTTTAGCAATCTTATTTTAGATTATTTTTTTCTTGCATGCTCTTTTCAGTACACTTACCAAGCGTTACCTGTGTTGCCATGGCTTAAAAAGCTATGAAAAATTCTTTGCTAGTGGATTGATCTTAGGAAAGACATTGATTTATTGTATGCAGGCTGGCTTGAATTACCTCTAATTGGTAGGTCATTCGTTTATTAGAATGTTAATGGCTCAGTCCGATGCTAATGTTAGTTCTGCATGCATGCTCACAAAACCTCTTACCTTGAAGTAACCTGTCTGGCGTTCACATTAAAATAAAAAAAACGTTTGCACCCTTATTTGTGCTCTATTTCCTTGAAGCTAGCAGGATAATTTGTAACGGCCCCCTTATTTATTCACCTGCCGGTGTCCGTTCAGCAGAGCGGTGCCTGGCTCCGGGGGCACGTTCTCCTGCCCGGAGCATCGCTCCTGCCGGGCACGGGGGTCTGCGCTGACGCCCGGCTTGCAGCCGCGCCGCTTGGGCTGAAGCCTTGCGGGGGCAGCTGTGACAGCGGTCCTGCACCCGCGCAGCCCTCGTGCTGGTTGTGCCCCGTTTCGCAGGCTGACCGCGACTGAGGGTGCTACACGGATCTGAAGACCGTGAGTCTCCCGTTTTCTTGGTCTGTGTGTGCGGCAGAGGAACGACTACCTTGGTGGGTAAGTATAAACACCTATACTATCTGTGCATGCACGAATTTTTGCCCAAGAGCTTTATTTGCCTTTGTGAAGGTGAAAATTTGTCCGTCAGACGTTTCTATTTGTCCTTGAATGAGAGCGCCTCAAAAACACCCATCCACGTAGAAATTTCGCGTATCTGTGAATTAATTTCCATTCCAGTTGGCTGTTTTCCCTTTTCTCCTTCTTGCGTTTCTGCTGCTTCTTGGAAACTGGAAATCATGTTGTTGGCCTCTAAGTGTCGTCTTGAAATGGATGGGGTTTTTCTGTACAAAATATTGCCGTCAGCTTCATTTCGCTGGCGCACATGCTTTCCTGTCCCGTTGTCTGTTGTACTGTATCGGCTGGAAGCGGAGGGTTTTGTTACCTGCAGACAAAGAGGGGCTCCTTGGAGGTTCTGCCAGCAGCAGGACCCAGCTCTCCACCTGGGCGTGCGGACAAAGGGTCTCTGTCCTCAGGTTTTTCTGTAGCTTTACAAAGTCTGAAAGCTGAGCTCTGTGGGGAAAATGGACACAGATTCCACGTTGGGATTGCAAGTCGGGTGTTACAAAGGGGAGCAGTGGTGCACCTGCAGCCTGGTTTCAGACGTTATCGTGTAGTTACCATCCCCGCAGACTTGGGGCTTAGTATTTTCTGTTTGAAATTCCTTCCTAAGAGGGAACGTATTTGGTGTAACATCACTCTTGGATGTGACAAGAGAGTAGTAAGCAAAAACTATAACCTCGAGCACTGCCTTTCGGTTAGTCTGTGAGCGCCGATACCCATTTATTTCCATGGAGGGATTTATCAAGGGGAGGGGGGAGGAGGACGGTCGTATTTTCCTTTACCTAGGACTTAAGTTGAAGCCTGCTGTGGCGATAACTTCTTGGCCTCGCGTGTCTTTATGCTAAAACCTCGGCCAGCACTGGCCTCGCTCTTGGCTTAGGCTGAATAAACGCTTGGCGTGTCTCTGTGTTTTGCCAGTGGGCAGTTGCCTTAATGCCAGAACACATTTTGATTTGCAGTGAAAAATACATACATGGCAGGGAGAAGCGATTTCTTTTGACATTCTTTGAAGCAGAAACAGCTGTGTTCAACTCTTTTCTTTTTTTTTTCTTTTTTTTTTTTTAAAAAGCGCAGTGGCATCTCCCTTGATAATCAGAACTACAGCTGAGCATGAACAGCAGGGCATAGTTCTGCGCGGAGTCACTTAGTGAAGTGTTGCAACGCAGATTATCCGACGCGAAACAGCTGTATTCCTTACTAATAGAGCAATCTGACAAAACACCAGCACAGGTTTTTCCCACACGGCCAGATGTGCGCAGTACCCTGCCACCCCTCCCCAGACTGCCAGCATCTGTGCCGCGTGTCGCGCTCCTTGCTGCGGCGTTGCCGTATAGCCTGCCAGAATGGATGCGTTTGGTTTAACCGTGTGATGAAATAGTTGTGTTGTGACTAACTGAGACCCACCGGCTGGAAAATTTGAACAGTTTGGAAGAAAATGTTTCTGCCTTGTTATTATTACTTAATAATAATGTTTTGTGGATGCAAATGTATCTTCGCTTCCCAACACGTGCGGAGCACATCTAAACTCCCGTCTTTCTTTCTGAGCACATCTAAACCCCCTTCTTTCTTTCTGTCAGCTGTTAAACAAGCAGTAAAGAATTCATAGTTCACCATACCCCTCCCAGGTTCTCCCTGAGAACACTGTAACTGTTGCTTAACTTGTATATGGGATAATATATATATATATTATAGCAAAACACTGTGAGGTTCTGGGCAGTGAGAATCCGTTCCCTTCCTTTTCCACCTACATAGGCCAAATTGTTATTCCACATTTAAATTCTCAGTAGAAGCACCTGTCATTACAATAACTTGTTTACAATTAAACTAGGGTATAATAGAGGCCACCTAAAGATATGAAATAGGCTGAGAAAGAATATTGCCTTGGGGCAGTCGTTGGCCTTTGAAGTAAGAGGGAGGAGGGAGACTGGGGGGGGGCCTGGGGGAGGCACACGCCCTCGGACACTTCAGAAATAAAGCTTTGGTTTATTTCTGTTGTTTGTTAAAAATAACAAACAGTCCTCCCTGTTGAAATGCGGGGTATTGAGTGGCAGTGTGATCATAGTTGCTTTTTTAGAAGACTGAAGGATACTTCTCTCCGCACATCAAAGCGCAGAGACAATTTCATTTCCAGTGTCCCTCAGTAATGTTTTTCTCAGCTGACTAACACGCTGAGTCTTGCTCAATTTTTCAGATTTTTGTTTTTCAGAGAGATTTCTCAGATATTTGGTCTCTCTGCCTTAGAAAAACCACAGTGAAGCAAATAACTTTAAAATACTGTTTTTGTATTAGCCTACTGGTATTTGTCACTAAACGTTTCTCTGGAAGTGTATTTGTGGGAAAGAAATTAAGAGCACAGAAAGTAAGAAATCCAAAGAATCTGAAGAATCCTGTGGGCTCCAGGAAGCCTAAAATGAAACGACTGTGAGACAATTTTGTGCATGATTTACTTGTTAGTCTGATGGATGACCAAAGGCTTTTAGTGTTTCATGTAACTTCAGGCACTAAATGGAGGTGGCCCAGGTGGACATCCAGCCACCTTGGTTTCCTCCATAAGGATAAGGGCGTCCTGAAAGCTGCGTTGGACAACCGGAGGGGTGGATGAGGGCGTTCAGGGGCACCTCAGCAACCGAAAACTCGGTGGGATGGATCTAGATTCAAGTCTTCACAAAGAGCGGGTTTGTGTGAAGCTAGTCAAGATGCTCGGCCCGCGCTCAACTCATCTAACGGGGGCTCTTCTAGCGGGAGCCGGGGAGCGCTGCCCGGGCGAGCAGTTTGGAAAGGGTGTGCGTGTCGTGCGGCCGCTGCTGTCCGATTGCCTGCTGCGGAAATTGGCACTTCATCTTCTAGAGTGTTAAGGGTATAGCCATGATACTCCATCAATTAAATACAATATGGTTCAGGTGTAAAGAATGCTTTTGTGTCACAGGTTGGTAATTTTGGGGGTCTCTGGTGGCGTGTGGTCTGGAAAAAAATCTCTGAGTAGTTTATAAAAATCTCGAGAGTGCAGAGCAGAGGAAGACCAAAGAGCTTTGCATTGTGGACTTTTTGGTAGCCCAGCTCTTGCTGAAGCACGTGTATTCTGGTAAGAAAGGCGGCCGTTTCAGGCAACTGAGGTCTGGAGTCGTGTTGCAACCTAGAAACGGTGCATGGGAAAGTGCCGGTGGGATGCGGGGGAGCTCCCCGGGTACCGACTTCAGTGACTCGGATGAGATCAATAGGACAAAGGCAAAGCTCTCGGCTGATCAGACGCGATGCTTGCTTTCATCGTGGCAGCCAAGATAGCTGTCGTTAGTCAGACACGCAGTTGGCACAGGAGTGCCGAAAGCCTTGTGTGAAAGAAACTGTCTTTCAGCATGGTCATTTTCCCCTCACCTTGAACTTTTTCAGCAGATGTTAATAAAATTTTAATAGTGCAAATACTTGTTAATAAAAAAAAAAGTTATTTGATACTTGGAAGTAAAAGTATGTTAAAATATTCTGGTTATTCCTGCTTGCAGGTTTTATAATTTAAATTCTTTTTTAGTGTTCAGGTTGCCAGGATAACTTGCTGCATTCCTTCAGTAACCCAGTAAAAATGCGTCCTTCAAACTTGTTAAATGAGCCTAGGCTTCATAAACACGACCGGGGAGACAAAAGTATGTTGTTTCAGAACAGGGCGGTATCAAACAAACCATTCATTTTAGAGTTAGCAGAAGAAAATAAGGGAAGTCTGCAGGTGGCCTTTCATGTTTTGGTTTAGAGACCCCGATCTTCAAGAGAGAATAGGAGTAACCTGGACTAGTTGTCACGGGAAATACATACTATAGGCAATACCCTGCGTTCACTGAGGTGCTTGGATTAACTCCGCTCCTTATTGGCATTGTCAGTATTTTCAAGGTGTAGAAAGTCTTAGTGGGAGAGTGCGTGCAACTAGAAAGCAGCATCAGTGATGCTCTGGTGTTTTTCTGATGGCCAGCTGATGTAAATAAATGCATAGCGATGGTTGTCTCACTGCTAACTTACTATCTGTGAGCCTCCGTGGGAGCTTAACTTTTCTTTGAAAGCACAGCTATTTCTTGCATGTGCCTCTTCAGAATTTGTTAGGGTTTTGTCTACTGTCTTATGTTTTGTTTCAGCCTTACTAATAAGATTCTTTGGCTTTGACCTTTTAACGGGTTTAGAATAATGATTTTAGAACAAAATCTAAAAAAAAAATAAAAATTATTAAAATTTCTGATTTAAATACATACAGATAAGAACCAGGAATTTCAGATTTTACTTTATTATTCTGCCAAATTTTATGTGCATTTCTTATTAAAGTGTAATATAAGAATTTAAACAATAACAGGTTCTTGACTGGAGCATAAACTAGTAATGACAAAATAATATTAAAAATTAAGGAAGTTGCAGTGTAGCATTTAATTCCTTTTGCCTTATTACTTGTGGTGTTTCCCTGTGTTAAGGAAGTGGAATTCCTTAAATACATCTCTGACATGACTTTCTTTTTTCAAAAAGTCTAGTGAGGTTGGTTTCTACAGCTCCTTCACGTCTTCTTGAGACTGTATCCTGATAATGAATTGTGATCTGTATATCTGTGTAATCAGTGCAGAATACAAAGTAGAAGCTTCAAATGCCTGTTTATAGATTCATGCAAGTATTAAAGATCAAGAATCATGGCTTATATTGAAGAAAAATGCATTCTGTCAAGTCCAACTTCAGAATACCAGACATTCACTTAACATTTGTGGATTTATTTACACATTTGATTTTTCTTTTCCTTCAGGAAGCTTGTTAGAACCTTAAAATAAAAATAAAAAATTCTTAGCTGTGTGCCAACAAATACTTTGGTAGAGACCGACCTAAACCGTTCGACCAATAGACTAGAAAATGAACTTGTTGGCAGAGCTCCTCAGTTTATCCTTCGCTAGAGTCAAGATTTCTTGTGTTTTGTGACTGAAAGCTGAAAAGAAAGAATATTGCAAGATTTGTAATGTTTTCCATGCAGTATGTGGGGGCGGATGAGTGTGCCCCAAGGTCACGTACATATATATGTTCGAGACAATATGTAAAATCTCTTTTTAATACCCTAAACCATTCGGTGTGACAGACTTGCAAGAGGTTCTGGGGTGATAATTCAGTTTTCTATGTAACGGCTGGTAGTGCAGAAAATGGATAGGATGTTAAGATGCTGCATAATGTTTTCGGCAGGAGAAAGGTATCTTTATTATACAACTTTATGTATATACTCTGCATAATGTCCATATATTAGCATAGGATATAGTAACGCTAATGAAGATTTCAATGTCGTAGACCCTAATTGATCATTGTATCTAAAAACCATCACTTGTTTGCCAAGACTTGTGCCAAGTGGTTTTGATGCCTGCGGGGTTTCACCCTCCTGGTGAAGAGGGAAGTGCAAGCTTTTGGTATCCTTTATTTGTGGAAGGAAAAGATTTATAAACATTACTTGTGTGTTAAACCCTTCTATCCTCAGTAATGCAATTAGCTGAATGAGAATTTGCTAGATTCATGTGCAAGCTCTTTGAGGAATGATCAGTAGTAATATTCAGCCTTTTATAACTTAAAAAAAAAAAGCATCGTACTAAAAGTTTTAATGGTTTCTTCTCCACTTCCTTTGTGTATTAATCCTGTTAATTATTTTTTTTTTTTAAAATTTTCAAATCTGATTTCAACCTCAGGCTGTTCTTTGAGTTGTGACAGCACTGTATATAGCGTTGCATTCTCGCTTTCCAATCTTTTTGGGCGGGTGGTGAGAATTCGGGATATCTTCTCTTCATCTGCATGATCGCTGGGGAAATTGTTTATAAAATTCTAAGAAACTTATTTACGTTTACTTAGGATGAGCCCAAAAATAGCGTGCGCACCCCGTCTGCGTGCTGATGTACTGATTTGCGTGTCTGTGCAGTGCCGGTGGAGGAGATGTTGCAGACTGCTTGAGAGGGTCTGGCAGCTCACCTCTTGTGAGCCTGGGGAGGCAAACACCGAAATGTGCCTCACCTGGTTCGGTGGGTGCGTTACCCCCAGTGACATGTTGCGAAGGGATCGCAGCAGGCTGGTTCACGTTACCCGAAATTCATGCTGATTATTAGGTACTGCAAGACAAGTCGGGTTAAAGTGTAACTTCAGCTGCTGCTGTAAGAGTGTGTAGCCCAGAAACACCGTCTGAAAACATGGAGGAGCCTTAAGAGTTTGTGATGTCTTTGTAATTCTGCACATAGCATTGTTTCTATAGCTTTGCTTTGCCTCATCGCATTTTTTATTTTGGGACAGTGCTTTTAACTTCCTCGCTCTGCACGTAGTATGAAGTATGTATATAATTACCATACGTACTGAGTGCGTATGTATGTACGCGCAGCATGTATTTAGAATGTCATGAAAATATTCTGCCATGCTAATTCAAAAGGGAGCTTGAACACCCCTTGAACTCTAAAGACTTTAGATTTTTCTCTTCCATTAAACACCCCTTCCTGCAAGTAATAATGTGTAAAATACGATGCATTATGCCTTAGAACAGCTTGTGTATGTTTATGCGTTATTTTTTTTTCCCCTTAGTAGACCAGTAAACCTCACTTGCATACCAGATGCAAACTGGGACCAGCTGGGCTGGTCCATCGCTCCCCCGTTAGATATCCCACCCCGCTGACAGCTTCAGCTGGGGATGCAACGCACGGTAGGCTGTGCTGGTTGTCTGTAGGTCCATGGAGTCATCGCTGGGCAGCTGAACCGTGCTGCAAAAGGCCAAAATTAGAATCTCCACCCTGAACTGGAGAGAGAATGGATGAGAGTCAGCAGTGTCTGGTTCTCCAGGAGACTATCAAAATGTCGTAGCTGTGTGAGAGCTTCACTCGTGCCCAGAGCAGCCTTGATTTCTCTGCTATAATTTTTTCTGTGTCTCACAGACCTTTTAAATATAATCTAGAGGGTGGAAGTCTTCTCCTAGTGTTCACCGGTGTGTGATATTTGGGCACTGATCTCTAGGCGGGGAGGGCTTGTTGGTGTACCGGGGGTCTGAGCTGATGGGAGCTCTGGGTCCCTCCTGGCACGGAGCTGACCTCAAGCGTTTCACTTCCCCAGGGTACGATCGCGTAACTTGTAGAAAAAAGTGCTGATACCACCTTCCTCCTGCTTGGGAGCAGTTCTGTAGTGGCTGAGAGAACTTTATTCAAGAAAATAGGTGAAATAGGTGCAGGCAGCGGGTGGTCAGGGATAACGCTCTGCCGTAGCAGGAGAGCGAGTGGCAGAGACATCGCTGCTCGTTTCTGTTTCCAGGTGAGCGCAGTGGGGAAAAAAAATATATATATACATGCAGTCTTCCCCAAGAATTAATAGCAAATGTTAGAATTAATGCACACTCAAGCTTTTTATCAATAGAGGAGACCTTTCCGCTTAGTATTTTCTGTTATTTTGCCGTGAAGTGGAATCTGTTGATTTCAAAGCCTTTCAGACCATCCTTATTTCATCATGTTTTATCTAGAAAACGGCCACGTACTGTTATTCTTGCGGGAGTTTTTAGACAGCCCTGGTTGGGGCGTTAGTTACTGTTGCCCTGATGCCGAAATGACGGTGCCGAAGCATCTGAGGAATTCTAAGCACGGAGTGGGGACGGTTCCTAGGAACTGAGTACTTTTGCCATGATTTTTCTGTAACAGCAAAAATTCCCTGGATATTTACATAACTGTCATAAATATTTGCATAAAATCTCTGCTGAAATTAGCTGGCTTTTTAAATACGTGCAGAAATACCCTTTCATTTATAAAAGAGACAAGGTGCTCGGTAAATGTTCTGCAGTCGAAGAAGGGCATTGGAATGAGACTGCTGAATATTTAATTTGTTTAATGCACAACTGTCACTGTTAATAGCTTTGACACAATTAAAAGCTTTGCTTATTCAAAAGGCAACAATTAATAAACAAGATTAAATTTAAAATACCGGAGGAAAAGCCTTTAGTTATTTTTAAAAATGTGTAGATAATTTTCTCTCGAGCCTGTGCATGTGCCAAAGTTAAATGGTAGTGCCTTGAAAAAGTGCTTGCCTACTTATTCTCATTTTTACAAAGTAACAGTGGTTTAATATAAATAGAATTTAGGGGACTCGTTTAGCTTTAAGTAATTGCCCTAAGTGAAAATACAGCT
The DNA here is from genome assembly GCA_013400195.1 of Aramus guarauna. NCBI lineage: Eukaryota > Metazoa > Chordata > Aves > Gruiformes > Aramidae > Aramus > Aramus guarauna. The sequence continues at coordinate 143,980 of VXBL01008946.1, read as the reverse complement.
TGTGTGTTCTTCGGTGCCACTTGTGGGAACAGGACTGCTTAGCACTGAAAATTCAGCCCTTCATTGATATTTATTGAAAAAACCGAAATCCATTCTAACTATTTTCCATGGGTAGCTCCTTGGGCGATATATTTTCATTGGTTTTTGTTTGTTTTTTTTACTAAAAAATGTCGTGCCCGGGGGCTGGTGGCAGGATGGAAGCAACCCCGCAGCCCTGCTGTAGAGCTGCACCTGCCAGATTTTCAGCCCTTCTGTTTCGCCCGTTGCAGCAGCTTTATCCCGGAGACGGCTCCGGCGTCTAACAGCTTCCACGGCTCCCGTGATTCGTCTCTTTTTTTTTTTTCTTGTATCACACTTTGCCAGTTTGCTTTGGAAGCGTGCCTGCTGCTGCATGTGCAAGATGATTGCAAATCATTCTCTCGCATTTCTCAGTACAAACCAGGAAACCAGCAGAAGTGTTTTATAAGAACTTGAATCTTTTTTGCATGCATTAAGTATTCTCGCTGAGCAAAGCACCTATATCATTTATGTGGCTCTCCTTGCTGGGATAGGGATGCATATAGATAGCACTGAATATTGCTAACCCAGTATAGACAATTGGTGGTAACTTCATGCATTTTTATGATGCATAAAAGAAATGGTGTTACCTTTAAAACCAGCACTCTGATGGAGCTTTTGTTTAACACAGAAAACTTAATCATAGACCCAAAACAGGATAATCTTGAACTTGGAGAGAAACTGCTGATCAAAGACTAATTTCCAAATTTGTTTCTGAGCTGTACTTGTATCCTGACACTCGAGGACGGGGTTGGTTTGTCGGTGTGGCTGGAAGTCTGAATGCCTCATTTATTTAGTAACCACTGACCTATTTAATGTTCATAATGCTCAGCTGAAGCATATGCATGCCTCTCTTCTTCTGGCCGCACTGGTGGGTGCGTGCGGTACCTTGTACCGCCGGGGCTGTAACGTTTGCTTTGGGGTAGAAGATGCCTCAGTCCAATCAGCACACTCTCTAAGTTTGGAGGTTGATTTTTTTAATTTTTTTTTATTTTTTTTTAAAGCCTGGAATCACCTAGAGCACCCCATCTTCCAGAGTTACAGTCCTCACAGTGTTACCATGGAAGTAAATTTTGAGAAAATTACGCTGAGGTTAATTAACGTATTATTCCACTGGGATGAACTTGCATTACTTGTGTTGGAAACACTCCCAAGCCCATAGAAAAATATCTCTGTATATACAGTGGTGATCGAACAAATGTTATTTGGATCCATCTCGAGGTGCTTGGTTTTACGGATACTTGGTAACGCCAAGCTCTTAAACTCTCTGGATCTTCTTTTAGGGGGAACAGAAATGAATTAATAAACCCTAAAACAAAGGTTCACTAGTAAATTTTAGCAAAGGGAGACTGTTTGCCAAGCTTGCGGGCTGATTTCTCTACCAGCTGCCCGGAGCACGAGTGTACCAGCGATGCTGTGGCAGAAAAGGATGGACGGAGCTGAAGCTCCTGCCTGCACGGGCAGGGCTCCTTGTGACGGCTTTCTGCCCGTACAGGCAGCTTGTCCTGCTGCTGCCTGCAAACTGGGACCGGTTATCGTCTGCTCTGTGGTAAGAGCTTGTGCAGAATTTGGCCCCTATTCGTTACTGAAAATAAAGACATCTGGTGTATTTTCAAATTAATACGTAGCGAAATATGGCCCGTAAGATTAGTTTCGTTAATTTTATAATACTAATGCCTTCAACATCAATGGAGTTGCGCCTGATTTACTCCAGCATGGTCAGTCCCCAGATGGTAGAGCATGGTTCCCTAAAGCCCTGAAATTATCTGATTATCATGATTTTAATGCTGATCATGAGTAGCAGTGGTACAAAGTATCCAGCTATACTGTTGAGAGCTTAGAGAGATCTTTCTTAATAGGCTTTCTTAATGGCGGTCTTAAAATTTAATAAAGCAAAAACAATTTCACTGTTCAAAGATGAATGCAGGCTGGGTAATTTTTATTCAGTGGGCTTCATTAAATAATTTTGTGCTGTTTGATCATATCAACAGTGACCTGCCAGGTTTAAGAGCTCTCGATAATGACATGGAGTATTTAAAAGCAATGCTTTCAAGGGAAAAGCTGCTTTACCCTCGGTGTTGCCTGCATCGGAGGAAAACTAATAGGTGGCAGGTTTAAGCTTCCAAAAATGGTATGGCTCAAAAGTTCGTGCGAGATTTTGCTTGGTAATCTCATGCTTTTCTATCTTTTTTTGTATAAATAATTCACACAGTATTATTAAGTGTTGAAACAAATTGTGGCAGAAGAAGTTTCCAGGTGTTTTCTACCTGTGTTCTTCACATTCTTTTCATGCTTGGTGGATTCATAAGAAACAGGCTACCATGAAGTGGATTAATTAACAGACCATAACTCACTTAACAAGCATGAGTAGAAACCCTGTATTATGTAAAATTTCTTGATTATTATAAGACATTTCATACTGTTTGGATGTTTTTGGGTTTTAATTTTTGTATGTTTAAGACGCCTTTATAGATAGCACTTCCAAGGCTTATGTTCAGCACTAAAACTAAAATTTTTATTGCAGAGTTAAATCATAGAATAATTTAGGTTAGATGGATCTGTGCTCAGGGACTTCTCCAGCTGAGTCTTGAACACCTCCAAGGATGGAGATTCCACAACCTCCTTGGGCAACCTGTTCTAGCCTTTGATCACCCTCACGGTGTATTTTAATGAAAAGAAAATTTAAAAAGTGGAAAATTTTTTTCCTTGTTATATCTGATTGCAATTTCCCATGTTCCAATTTGTGTCTGTTGCCTCCCATCGTATTGCTGTGCACCTCGGGAAAAGAGGCTGGCTCCGTCCGCTCTGTATCCTCAGGATTCTCCATAGTAATGGATTTTCCTTTAGTTACAAGAGCTATTTTACCCATCTGGACAAAGGCACAGTTTGTAGTTAAACCCTGGGCTGTATTTCCTTGAAGACCTTTCTGAAGGTACACATCACAAATTCCCAGATCAACGTTTCGAAGGAAGGGGTTGGAGTGTGGGTGGTTTTCCATTCCAGTTACAGCTGATCTACTCCTGTCCATAAATACTCAAAAGTTCCATTCAGTAATATTTTTAAGTGCTTTCCACCTAGCAGCATTGTGCGTTTTGTGTTCTCAAACTCTTGATTTGGCAAGTCAAATTCAGACTTCTACCCAGGATCATCTGCAAGCCTGCCAATTAAATTAAGGTGTCATGATCTAGCAGAAGCTCGCGCTGTATGCTGCTGAGACACCTTCCCAGTGCCTTGATGCATCACTTGGACGGGCAAGTTGCATTTGGTAAGTGGTGACTTCTCTACGTTCCTGTGCCCTGTGGAGACTGGGACTCTTCGCAATTACAATTGGAAGGTGAATTGGAAGAAAGTTTCCAAAGCTTCACCAAACATCACGTGCTTTTCAAGAGACTGCACCATTCTTTTAATCAAGGGGAACCGATTCGTGGTTTACATGTCAAAGCTGTAGATCTAGGCGTGGAGTTCAGCCCCGTGCGCTGCTTGACTCCTCAGGGCTTGATCGTGTCTTCTGCAGAGGAATGGGTTTCTCTGTGTGTGTAAAACCTGGCTTGTTGACACAGCTTTGCTGTCAGGGCTAGGTTACTGGTAGAAGACTGCATGTGAAGAGCACAGCCTTGTGCTCCGCTCTTGGGAGGTGATCTAGTGCTGCACATCCGTGTGTGTAAATGTGTGTGACTTCATGTATGCAGATCAACAGCCCTGGAGTGGTAAACCCAAGCTTGGATGAATGCTTCAGTGCCTGTGTGCAAAGGGAGCGCTTGGACTTCCCGATTTACTGCTATATTTCTGTCACTTTGCATTTTTAAGCTATGCACAGTATGTGTAACTCCATACTTGCGAGATACTCTGCGTGCTCTGTGAGTCGCTCAGCTTTCTAAAGTCTGCGAATTACATGTGTTAAGTATCTTGCCGGATCAGACTAAGTGTACAGATTTATGTAAGTAAATTGACAGGTTCACTTAGCAGCTAAAAATAATGAGGCTCCCTCAATTTATTCAGCAGGAAACTTGATATTCCTTTTCAAAAGAAGGGCAATGATTTTGTTTAAAAAAGAAATGATGGCATGTTATTCCTTTGGGTTTGTTTTTATAAGACTGAGTTGTGCAGCTTGCAACAGCTTTTCTTTAGATCATTTACCTTCTAGTGCCTTGAATAGAGGATGTGTATGTCTTGGGTTCTGTGTTGGAATTCCCCCAAATAAATTTCATCCAGTAATTTCAAACAATTTATGGTATCTTTCCTGCTTTCAATGCTGTTTTCCTATTGTTCATTGTTAAACCGCTTCTGCCTTTAAACCCGGCGCCTGTCTCATCCCAGTGGCAGATGGGCACCTGTACGTGCCTGGACCACACGTCATTTGGTGGCCGTGTTCCTGCGGTAAAGGACGGGGCTCCCTCCTCTACCCTCTCTCTCCCTTTGGGGGGAGTGTTACGGTTTTTTGGGTTTGAAAGCTGTTGTTTTGGAGATGGGGAAGAAGTTTCTAGTCTTGGTATATTTTCAAAGATGAGGAACAACAGGCAGTGTTGAATCCTATACTAGGAGTAAGACTTCAGGTCTAATAACTTGACGTCTCCAGGGCCAAAAAATGATCACTTGTTATTGCCAGACCTCTTTTCTTTCGTGTGCAAACTTCTTTCTTAGAGTGCAGTAACACCTAAATGCAGAGGACGGATAATTTAGGTGTTTGCATATCTATTTAAATGTCTGGATTTGCCCTAGAGTAAATTCTTAGCGTTCAGGTGTGTTAATCCAGGCTCGATGCCTAGCATAACTTAACATTTGAAGAAGAGGTGAGTAAAATGGGATGGAAAAAGATAGCAGGGAGAGAGGAACTAGGTAACCTTGCCTATGAGGCAGGCTTTTCATGTAAAATTATTTGGAATTTTCCCCCACCTTTCCCCTATTTCTGTGTAGTAGTATGATGATGAAGGGCTTTTCCCAGAGTTATTTTCTGTTCAGGTTTAATGTCAGTTTGGAGATTAAAGATGTTTGTTTTCCATTGGCTTAGTAAGTCTAAATCCAGCCTTTGAAGTCAGGTCATTTGAGATTCTGTAGATGAAAAATCAACTCTTTATTTGGTAATCTACCCAACACCCTCAGATTTCAAGCTTAAATAAAATGCTGCCTCTGCTACAAATGATGTCAGTATTGCCTGAGGTTTGTTTAAGCAGAAAGCTGAAGTCAGCTTGAACATAACTTGGCAAAAGTGGGATGTTTTATTCATGTGGATGGTTTGAATAATGTCCCAGAGTTTCCGTGGTATAATTTTGTTGCGCTTTATGTTTAAAGAGACACCCCCCCGCCTCCATCCCCCTCATTTAGAGAGAGCCCTTTGGTTGGGTTTCATTTTTAGGCTTACGGTGAGCGGTGTGTTATTGCAGTGTAAATATAGACTTTTTCCATACGTACAGGCTCTCCTAACGTTTGTGAAGCTCTGCTGAGGGACAGAAGGCTGTACCTGAGAGATGCAGTGCTGCCAGCGAGCAACCTTGGAAATGAGGAGGCAAATGAAAAAAAAATCCCTTGAGTTTCAGGGTTCCCACTCACTCTTTTCCTCCTGCTCCTCCTTGCTCTGCACCATGCCTTTTGAAGCTTCAGAGAAGGAATTCACCCCTCTTCATGGAATGAGTGTGTCAAGGAGTTCTTTAGAAGGTGCCCCAAATTTGTGTGCGTGCCTTTGAGTCCTCTCTGCTTCTGCTGGGTCTTTGTTTCCCCACCCTAACCTCTCCTCCTCCTCCTTGGTGGAACACCGCCTCTGTCCTTCAGGTCCTTGTGGTCCCTTCTCCTCATATATGTCCATCACGCTTGCCGAGAGGCTGTGTCGCGCTGAATGCAGGCAGAAGGTTGGGCAGTGGGGGAAGCGTTCGCCACTTCTGAGCTCGAGGGGATTTCTACTTTTGGCAAGTCTCCAAAGACTCTGCGTGCTGAATGTACTCCAGCTGAAGACTGCGAAAGATGAGTGGACTTTGCTGTTCGTGGTTGATGGAAGCCAACGGTGGGCTATGACCTGGAAGCAGAAGCAGAGGTCTGATTGAATGCTGCCCAGGCAGAATGGAGGAGGAAACCTAGAGATTCATGACCTCAAGAGATTTCAAAGGATAATTTCGGTTGATTAATGTGGCACCATGTGATGCTGCCCGTAGGGGACCAGACGTAGTTGTGTCAAGCCCAGCAGTTGTTCTTGAACCGGGGTGTATCACAGTGGGAAACCTCTCCTGGTTTTAATCTCTGCACTTCTCCCCTCCTCAAATCCCAGCAACAGACAAACCACAGAACCCACCTCCAGCCTGGCTGCTCAATGTACTGGGACGAGCATCAGACTCAGGACTGGAGGTGGGAGTAAGGTGAGGCAAGGACTATGTGCCTTTGACTTTGTAGCATAACCTAGTGAGTTCACGTAGTGCTTTTCTCATGAGATTTTGTAGGTTTTGGTTTTCTTTCCCTTACTGAATCTGCCACTATAGGAGTCTATTTGAAGCAGGGTGTTTGATTAAGTATGTAGAAGTTGCAGGTCTCTCTGATAGGGTTGTGTTAATGAATTCCACAAGTGCAAAATAGCAATAGTAACAGCGGAGCACGTCAGGCAGAGAAAGCTAATTACTTCCGTTGATTGCCTGGAGGCCTGGTGCCGTATGTCAGCGTCTCTTTGTATTAGAGAGACTTCTCCGCTCCCTGTAGCAGGAGCTGACGTTACAACCACGGCTCGGGATGAAGCCCTGGTTCGTTCCCGCACGGGAGCCCCTAACCCCCGGCCACCGGGAGGTTGAGGAGCGAGTACAAACACCTCTGTGCTCGGCTGCAAAGCAGGTGCCATCAGGAGAGGCAGCGGCTCTGCGTACGTCTGCAGGTCTGGGGAGGGTTCCCACCACGGGCTCGCGGCTCTGCGTAACCGCTGCAGCTTGCTGTTGCTTTGGCCGAGGGAGATGTTGTAGCTTTACTATCCACTGCGAACTTGCAGTAGTGCTAGTACTGCCCAGCCTGTTTGTTGCTCGGTGATTTTTGTTTGTTGCTTTAGAAACATTAGAGAAGTCATAGTATTAGGAACCTGAGAAGTATCCAAAGACAGATTTGTAATATTGTCCAAAAGTTTAAGCTACTAAAGGTACACTTAAATATAATTCCATGGCATTTCCTCCTTGTTTTTCAGCTTTTGAATATTTTTTTGGTTCCAAACCTAACGCTGAGTGGAGGGAGACAGCTTTTTTTTTTTTTCTTTTTTTCCCCCCTTTTTTTTGTGTGTGCGTGTATGTGTAAAGCCTATTGAATTGTGAGCACGGCACAAAGAAGTGTTTGTTCTGGAGCCCCAACCTGATGGGTTGCGAGAGCCCTCGACAAGGGCCCGCGGTGCTCCTTGCTGCGGCGCGGCAGGAATGCTGGTGTTTGCGGAGGGGATGGCTGGGCTCCCTGTCCAAACAGATCTCTGCTTGCCAACTGGGAGCATATTGCAGTCTCTGTGAGGCACTCCATCGCGGCCTGAATAGCTCCTCTTGTGCTCAGCCTGTCTGAATGCGAGAGAGAGAGAAATATTCCTTTCAGCCTCCTGCAATGTCAAAAAACCTTTAGTGACCATATGAGAGCGTTGCCTTAATGCAGGGGTTCAGAAAGGGAAGGAAGTTGAAAAGAAGGGATGGGATTTTTACCATTTGTTGCTATATTTTTAGGTTTAAACTCTTTTTCTTCCCCCCCTCCAATAAAATGTTACTGTATCTTCTTCTCGGAAAGAAAAAAATTGTAAATGCAGATTTTTAACATACCATTCAGTTTATTTTGAAAAATTGTTCGCTGTCACTAACAAGTTCATCCGAACTCTTTCCTGAGAGACTAAAATAATGCCTGTACAATAATTCTTTTCATCTTCTAAGCCTTCAGTTGTAGTTTGTAAACATACTTCTGTATTGGAAAATTCCCTTAGTAATGCCTGATTGTACAGCAGCATTTGCACGAACCGCTCCGTTACCTGTGCAAGTTCCTCTGGTGCCAGAGGATTTTATACAACGTTAACTCCATGCATCTGATGCTCGGTCGACTAGTACAGGTAACGTGTTGGCAGGTATGATCCGACTTTGGTGAATCCAGCTGAAAATTGTGATAGTATGTAGGATCTGGAGTGCTAGTAACTCGAGGCTCTTTGCAGCACAAGTCAAATGTCACCCTTGTCCCTTCCCTCCCCCAAGAACCATTGCCCCATTCCCTAACCTTATTTATATCTAGCTTAAACAAACATGGATTATCATTCCTTTAAGTACACTGCTCATCCATTTTTGTCTTCAAAATGCTTCACAAGCGATTTTGCAATTCCAAGGTGAGAGAGCTTTTTACATGGAAGGAAAAGCCGCTTTGAAGAGTACGAGTTGCCGGAAATAAAAATGCGTTTTAAAACTAAATGAAAAATCTTGAACTTGCCGAGTTCTGCTCAGGACTTTGCAGTGTGTGTGTGCACTCTTTAAGGAATAACAAGAATGTGTTTGTTCTTGGACTTTTGTGTGCAGGGGAGGAAGGACTTCACTGCTGTCACTGTTTCTATAGTGACAGCTCGTTCTCAAGGCAGTATTGACATCGACTATTGTCAATCATTTATAGTGAGAAAACTTACAGGAAAAAATTAACTGTGAGTGTTTACAGGCTCTTCACAGTACATTATAAATGGTACGTGGAAGTTAATTCACTCTCCGAGGTTTGCGTAGCTGACTGTACTATAAGATGCTGATAAAATACCCCGATGTGGTGCCCAGTTCTATAAAATCCCTGTTCATGGCCCTGGTTAATGGATTCAGTCTAGCATATTGGGGTACAAAATATCTGTAAGCGCATGATGTTGAGAAACTTGTATTTATCTTAAAGTGGGAAAAGTTAAATCATAATAGCAATTTTTACCAGATGATCTCTTATCTTTTATCATGTATGTTTTCATACTGAGAAGCCCAGTTTTAAAGCAGTGTTTAGTTATGGCCACATCCTACCAAATCACGTTTGGGCCTGGCCTTTGTAGGAAAAATGGGTTAAGTTTGGAACCCGAGCGTGCAAGTTTCTGGATTATCCCCATATATCTCGTGCCACCACCAGCTCATACAGGATCAGACTTGCGGACTCAGCTGTGGCCGCTGCCTTGTACAGCGATGGTACCAGCTATAAAGATGGCAACACAACATGGTCTGCAAAGTTGTGGGTTTCTCCTTTTGGGATTTCAGGAGATTATTTTTTTTTTTTTTTTTTTTTTGGAGGACTCATAGCCGGGGGCTAGCCAGACTAACCTCAAGAAGGCAACTGGTTCCTATCGGTTGGCCACACCTTTGCTGTAGTAGGTCCCGGAAAGTGTCTTTAATTTGTCAGATCTTTTACATCGCTGGCAGGCAGTGGGAGAGCTGGCACGGTGGGTAGCGAGTGTCGCTGGAAAGCCTGCCGAGTTCTCATCAGAGGGTCGTCAGAGTTTTCCCGTGAAGTATTTTCATTCTGGCAAACTCATGTTTTCTATAGGAAAACTTTTGTTGGAAAACTTCTAACTTGCTTCAGAGTCGCCGCTTACTGATTAGGCATAGTGATGTCCTTTGTTTTGGATGAAGCTGTTAGAAAAATGAAAATTTTGCTGTGCATCCAATCACTGCAAACATTTTTCTAAATGGGTCTTTGTAAGACATTGTACATCCTCCAGGATTTCACTGAGATGTGGTTATAGTGTTATCACACGGGGTAGATTAAAATATTTTGTGACCACAGATTTATTGGTTAAAATCTCACTGGTTTTAATTTTTCAGAATTATTTATTTTATCTCAGATATGCCAGCATAAGTCTGTACACATACGTGTGTATCTGTACACAGACCTATAGAAATGAGAGAGAAAGGAGGTAAAACCTTAAAACATATGGTGTGGAACAATATTTCTATTACGCTGACACAGCAAATTTTTCCGAAAAGATAATTTCCCTAATGAAAACTATATTGATTTAATATAACTCAGATGCAGGGCAAAATGCAGAGTGACAAACCACGTTTTTCAGAGGATTCTTTGTTGTTTTCTTTCGCCGTGGCTCTGGATTGTTATATGTCTGACCGAATTCTAGGTATTGAGGGAGAGTGATTTAGTGGTTAGAGCGCGGAGCGTCACTGCAATTTATTTCTTTCCCTGATTCTTTCTTTTGCTGTTGATGTGGCAGTATCTGATAGTTTCTCTTCTTTGTGCTGCCCTGTAAAAGGAGGTATTATAACTTACAAGATCATGTACGATGGGGTTTAGAGGTTCTTTAATGCTGTTACGTGCAAGATGTAGTTTTGGATGCTAAGCTTTCTCCTGGCAGATAAACGAGGTGACTGTAATTCTGTTGTGCCAGGCTGTTCTGGGGTTCAGCGTAAAGTATTTAATGTTGTATGTTCAGTTTCTCTAGCTAAAAGTAATAGCAGACGGTGTTGTTGCCTACAAATCAGAAGCTAACTTGCCATCCAAGGCTGGGGTAACCTGGACGTAAAATTCAGCGTCCAGGAACGCGATACAGAGAGTACACGACACAAACTTCAGTGACTGCCGGGTTTTTCCGCAGAAAGGAAAGGAGCTGAGGAGCTCACGGTCAAAACTTGAATTCTTTGCTTTTCAGGAAAAAAATCACCGCATTAGGTCTTCAGGGATGCTGCGAATAAAGATAAGCTTATCGAAGACAGACATGTCTGAGGCATGAAGTATTTTTTTTTTTTTCCTGAGTGCCTCATCTTTCTGGGACAGAAACCCATTTCCAGGTCTGAAATAAAAGCAGCAGCCTTAAAGTGAGAGAGAAGCCGAGTAAAACCGCTCTGAGTTTAGGGTACTGAAGTTAACCTCTGAAACACCCCGGGCAAATCCAGCAGCTAGTGCTGGAGGTGTGTTTCTCCAGGATGTTTTTTTCTGATATTTCCAAAACAGTTGCTGAACATTGTTGCCATCTTAACGTTAACAAAGGCTTGTGGTAAACAATGCACTCTTTAACCAGAAAGGCTGCTGAGCTGTAATTTCTGTAGACTTCCAAGGAAAATAACAATGTTAATTTATTTTTTTTTTAATATATTCTCCAGTGATACGAATTTCTCTAGATTATTTGCTTTTTTAGCCAGAGCCTATGATGCATGCACATTTCAGGAGTTTCTTGATGGGTAACTGCATGAGCAAATAAAGGGGAAGAGATTGAGTCACGAGCCCGAGACCCATGAGACTAGATCAGAAGCCAGAATGATGCAGTGTTACAGGAGCAGGGCTTTCTTCAAGCGGTGGAGATTCTGAGTCACCAGGACAAATTGTTTTCATTATTTTATTTTTTTAATTGTGTGCTGGGAGGGCTAACGCACAAACTCGTATGACCCGGTGAGTTGTTTTCCTCACTGTTGGCCAAATACTGTTGGACGCGCAGCAATACGGACTCCAGGTATTCCTGTCCCTCCGTGGCCACCGCCGTTGTCGGCAGCGCTGCCTGATTGATGGCATCACTGAAACGGTTTAGAAATAAAAAAGATGCCATTTGCTGCTTGACTTCATAAGCAGTTTGGTTTGGAGCAGCTGAAGGGATGGGAAAGAGGTTTGGGTGGAGGAACATCTCCTGCTGCGGGATCTGCCAAAGGCAGCATCACCGTGACCATGGCTGAGGGTCCCAGGGCTGGCCTGGAGGTTGGGCGATCGCAGCCTCTCCAAGGCAGCGGTGGGACACTGTCACTGCTGTATAGATCTGGCTCTTGGGAGTATCTGGGCTTGTTTTAGCTTGTCAGCCTTTTATCTGTTCACTCAGCTGGAGGAGGTTTCCAGGGTTGGCTCGGGTGGAAGTGAGGAGGAAGAAAAGGGAGAATGTGCCTGTGGATTTCTTCCCCCGTTTGATAGAGAAGCACTTTTGTTGTGGGTGCAACACACAAGTTGCCCAGTTGTATTGGCACACAGGTTTTGGGGCACAGAAATTCCATTCAAACTTGAGAGAGATTTTGAACAGAAATGGTGGTTTCTACCTTAGAACATGAACATTTGATAATTGTTTAGGTACAAAAATGCTATGAAGAGTGATTCTTCTTTTTTCTTTTTTTTTTTTTTTATGCTCAGAAATAATTTAAATGAAACAAGGTGGGTGAGATTTGTGTTTTAATCCGATGAAGCCAAGGCTGCTGTGCTCCCCGTTCTGTCTGGGCACACAGTCCTTGCCCTTGTTAGCACATCCCCTCCTGCAGCCACGGGCACCAGAGTTACCACTCAGAATTTTACCTTCTGAAAATTGTATCTATTTTTTTTAAATAACACATATATATTATCTTAGCTGCCACTTGCCCTCCCTCCCCTTGCTTTGTAAGGAGAAATGCTGAATTTGGACTCTTCCCTTACTGAGATGTTAGATCCCAACAATAGAGTTGAAGTACCAAGAAATTCAAATCATTCAGAAGATATTTTTTTTTCACCCAAAGATAGTTAAGAGGAAATCAAGAGCATTCCTTGAATAGTCGCAAAGTGGCCGAATCCCTTCTCCCTGCACCCTGCTCATTTTCCACGAATTCCAGACCCTGCGGATGGGGTTGTCACGGCCGGCGTGATCCCTCCAGGAACCTCATTAGCCTGGAAAGGGCCTGAGCAATGGGTTTATTCCAATGTAACTGCATAACTTTTTTGCTCATATGTTTGAAAACTTTTTAATAACTTCTTTTAATAATTATTTTTTAATAACATTGTACCCAACTGTATGTTGTTCCTCTAAATATTTCTCAGTGACAAATACCTGAAGAGTGATGGCCGGTTGGAATGCTTACTCTCTGGAGGACAGGGGTTTTCTAACTTCTATCAAAGGGCATGATGAATGTTTTGAATAGTAAATTAATGTCACAGTTGCTATAGCCAGCAAGAAACTCCCTTTATTGCATTTGAAAATTCAGAATATTTCTATGGAGAAACAGTCCTGTGTCCATTTTCCTAAAAATTAGAAGTGTTATTTTAATAATTAGAAGAATTTAGGTAATTATGCAATATTTATTTCTCATCAGCAGTTAATTTATATAGGAAAGGAAGAGTCTAATTCTCCCTGCTATGTCATGCTACGTGATGAAGATTGTTTATCTGGGGACATAGGAAAATAAGAATTAATGGTTTATTTTATGAAGGCTGTAATGCTGTCATTAGCCAAGAGGCATGTTTTAAAACACAACTCAACTAAGGTGCTCCTTGCAGTGGCTCAGCTTAGAAATATGAGAAATGAAGTGAAAACGAGGGGAGGATGACGGAGCCCTTCAAGCATAACCTGTTGACTCACAGCCTTTCCTATCACCTTCAGTGTTTATAAATGAAATCAGGCTGTGGAAAAGCAAGTTAGTGCCTTCTCTGGGACAGCCAATGTGTAGCTGAGAGCTACAGAAAGTGTCTGCTGGAGTAGAAGAGGTGAGGAAGAACCCAAGTCAACGTAAGCAGCTTTTTGTGCCTCGCTGGGATTCACGTGGCCCTGCTGGGCTTTGTGGTGGGATTTCAGCATCTTCCTTTTGGTTTGGCGTTGACTGCAAGAGGTTCAGAGAAGAGCAGCAAAGAAAATAGGAGATCTGTAAAAGTGAGCTATGAGAAAAGCTTGAGAAAATGGGGTTTTGGCTGTCTGTGGAAGGGCAGGCGGAAGGGAGATAGGGCAAAGCAGAGGGGGACGGACAGAGGCTTTTATAAGAGGTTGTTGGAAAGAAAGTAGTAGAAGGCTCTTCTGTCTGCTCTCGTGGGTGGAGCATGAACAGGCAAAAATTTGGAAGGAAGAGGATTCAAGTTGGACACGTTTCCAGTGCAAAGGCAGGTAGGCAATGGAAGACACTAGCTGGGGACTCCCTGGAGCTTTGGTCGCTGGAGATGCTGAAGAAGCAGCATTGGTCAGGAGAGGCTCAGGTAGAGCTGGTCCTCCCTGGGGAGGGGAGAGCTGTGCTCCGGCTGCTCCCTCCTGAAAGGAAATGCTTTGTCTGCTGCGCTCCGACTCAGGAGAGTGATATTCTGGATGCAGCTTTTTATTTTTTAGTTCTTAACGAGTGGCTTCAGGATTACCGAACCAGTGTGAAGGAAGGAGGAGATGGCTCACTCCGCCGTGAGCAAAGCTCAGCTGGGAAACCCCTGGGCTCGCCGAGGGCATCTCCGAGCGCTGCACTGATTGTCCGCTTAACGTTTCAGCTTGCTGCTTCTCCCCAAGCTCTTCTGGTGTAAGTGCAATACTGTAATAAAACTCCCAACAGAGGGACAGAAAATATTAAAAATCTTGAAATTTGCTTTTAATACTTACGGGGGAAAAATATGTAAAAAATAAGTACATTTTATATTTATATAATGTACTTCTACTCCAGGGAGATGGCATTTTACCACAGCCTCACAAAATAGCCCAGCACATACCTGAGTGCTGGTGGTGTTGATGATTCTCTTCCCTCCCCACCCTGACGTGATAAAGAAGAGTGCTTGTTTGTGGCAGGTGGATATTAATTGCTATGTTTTTGATGAGCGCGTTCCAATAGAGAATTTTAGATGATTGACTGAAGTCCAGGATCCAAACATGCCGTGAACAAAACTCATCAGCCCCTGTCACGACGACTGGTGGCACGGTGTCAGTGCTAGGTGGGCGATAGGATTGAAAGTTTGCTGCAGTTTTTGCTGGGGGGATGATATTTCTCGCTGTGGGTGGACAGGTAAAGAATAGCCATCACCTAATTGCTGCCTCATTTGGGGCAGGCGGAAAAGAATGTACTGTGTAACTTTATTGTTGGGTAGGTTTTGGGTCCGTTGCTGATCGTACAGTCTTTTTGGTGTTGCCATGGGAATGCAATAATTATATTATGAATAATTGGAGCATTTTCTTTCGCTGCTGCAGAGAACTGGTGTTGTATAATTATCGCTACCTTTAATGGAAGCTGTGCTCAAAGCCAGTTGTTTAGCATTTGTATAAACCTGTTGCAGAGAACAAAACTTTTTGCAAGTGAATGCCATTTTGTAAATGTGCCAGAAAGCTCACACTTGCACGCACGCTTCCCAAAAAGCATTTACGTCATTAGCGTGTGGTGAAGAGCTGTCTCAAAACTGCAAAGGCAAAATAAAGCCCGTAGCTGAACTTCCACCCTTACAATGTTCTTGTGGCTTGTTGTTTGTACAAATACATAACCTCTGTTGATATCAGACAATTAGCGTTGTCTCGTGTGTAGTTCTCATTTGACGACATCCGTTTCCCCTGAAGCTCATGCAGTGGTTCTGTAGGTCTGGTGGGAAGCTCAGTTCCAGGGCTGCCGGTGCAGCTGGAGGATGCTAATCCTGCTGCTGTTCAAAGTTTAGCAGTGTCAAAACCTGATACGTGAGATTTTTTTTGATTCTGAAGTGAAGCGTGATGCCGACGGGGATCTCCCACCATTTGCATGGGTCGGCAATAGTCAGTTGATGAGTTTCTCCCATTTCTGAATTCAGCTTTACGGTTTCCTTTTTTTCTCTCAGAGCGTCCCGCGAGGGACAGGCTGCAGTTTCCTGTGCAACATCTCTTCTGTCTCACCTTTCTTGGTAGTGCCGTTCTCCTGTTCATCCACAGACTTTCTGGCATATTTCTATCACAAAACAAGGGGTTACGCAAAGGGAAAATAGCCAGTAGATATGAGGAAGACTTTATTTTTTCTTTTTCAAAATAGAGTATTTTTCGATGGGATACCCTACCAGTCTGTAGCAGTCTGAAGATTTAGTCAGGCTTAAGTGTTGTCTTACGGCCTAAAGCCTATTCTGGCTTTGTGTCCAGTTACGTTCCCAGAAGCTTCCTGTGTGACCCCGCACCAGGCATTTCATTTCTTTGTCCCACGTTGTGCTTGTGAAGCGAAGAGAATAACAACCCCGCTCCAGCCAGATGTTCTGGGGAGGGATTCGTGAGTCCTCATGGGGTAACGTGGTGCTGGGTCACAGAAATGCTTTTGTGCTCCTGCTTCAAATGTCAGGATGTCATTTTGGGCTAATGTTCATCACGAAATGAATGTCTCTCCAGTTTCAGGCTATTGTGTTGTGGCTTGTGTGCTAATGGATTAATTTCAGATGTTTTCAACGTAGTTGGTTGTTCTTTTTGTTTCCAACGTAGTCCTAATTTATTTAACAGTATTTGCCATTCAAGTCAACTGATTTTAGACAGATGTTTGTCTCTTGTGTTTTAGTCTAGACATCTATGATTTACAATCTGTAGCCCATCTGGTGAATTGCCATGGGAGTATGCTTATTTTCAGTGCTTGAAGTATTGCAACATACTCTTTGCAAGTGTTTTTGCAGTAGCGGCTGATGAGCCAGCCACCAGAAAAGGTTTATTTTAGCAAAAGAATCCAACCTGTTTGTTCAGATTAGGGCAGCAAAATACTCCATTTGTATTCACAACAACGACGACAAAAAAATGTTCCACTCCAAAATGTTGCCCGTAAGTTGAAACTCTAGAAGAATATATAGGCCTATGTTAAAAGAGAAACCAAACCCACCTGGGAATGTAGAACAGCAAGAGAGCTGAAGAATCCATCTCGTCCATCTGCGGCTGGACAAGTGTACTGGTCTAACCTTTTCTAACCACTTCAGTGAGCTTTATACGGTCGGAGATTCTTGTAACGCGTCAGCTTAATCGTCGCTGCCGCAGATGGCGGGTAGCAGCGCTCAGTCCCTGACGTAGGACAGCCCTCGGCTGCGGGACCAGGTCCTTGTCCCCAGGAGCCTCCCGCTCCCCTTCAGCCCGCGGCAGGAGGAGAAGCTGTTGATGCGCAAGGGGATGATGTGCCGGGCTGTCGAAGCAGCCTGTTGACCTCGTCTGGGCTCTCCTCCGCATATTAAATTAGTGATGTGTGATGAGCTCAGAAACCACGGTGCAGGGGGGCACGTGAGCCCTGCAGGTGAGGAGTGGGACAACTCTTTACGCTCTCAGGATAAGCATCTCAAAATGAAACGCGCTTAATGTTTGAAACGACAGACGTTTGATGTGTGGAAATATTAGTTCATAGTTCTGTGAGGGATAAAACCGAACACTTAACCTAGCTTCCTCTTCAAATTCAGATGCAACAGTACTTCTGTGTAACAGCCTGAAGTACTGTGATGGCTTTGGACAGGGCATCTTCGGTGCAACTGATAGATTTTAGTTCACTTCCTGTTTTTAGGAGTTACTGTATTATTTCTAGAATATGCCCCAGACCAGAATACAACATGTGGGAGACACACTGCAGAAGAACATGCTGCCGAGTAGGAATCTCTTATATTAAAGCGTGGGGCTGTTGTTCAACTACAAATTGGATGTACTGGAGCCTCCCGCTGTGTGTAGCAGGTCAAGTAGCAAACACAGGTAAAATAAACCATTTTCAAGAGTCTCCAGTGTAAACAGCAAAGGTGCCGTCACGTAAATAAGCCAGAAAATACTCCAGGAGCTGTCTGCTTAATGCGTTTGGCACAAATTTCTGAGTATTTTGATTTGGTGTTGGGTTGAGTGAGTTTGCCTGCACATGTTGAAAACATCAGTCAAAGCCAGGCTCTGGACTGGATATTATTGTAGGGCTGTGGCTGTAGGGTCCAAGTACTGAACACGTCATTCACGTGTACAAGATTTGCAGTTTAATGTTAATAATGATAAGATGCACCGAAACTTGGCAAGACCAACGTATTTTTTATAACTTGAATTATTTTTTAAATGCTTACGACAAATTAACTTGATAATCTGGGATGGGACAGAGGGTAAAGAACTGTTATAAATTGTGGCTTTTAATGTAGTCACAGGATTTAAAGTATATTGAAAAAAACATAAAGCAGTCATAGAAGTTGCAAAGGAGTTTAAGAAATGCATTTTACCTATATCAGAGGTGCTTCGATCTCCGCTTTGAAACCCCGTGTTTGAATGTACAGATTGGGGTAACTGCATTCAATGGCTAAACCATGCAGGTGTGTTCAGGCTGATACTTTTTTTGATATTTAATTTGCATTTCAGTAGGCATTTGATGGCAGATCCAAGATAATGGGAAATCCATGGAGTCTTTTTTCTATTAAACTTGAGGGTTTTGGTAATGTTTTTGTACTACTCTTATGAGGTGAAGGAGTTACTTCATGCTACTAAACTGTGGTCTGAATAGAAATTAAACGGCTGAGGTGCCAGACAATGGGAACAGACGTGTGGTAGGCATACTTCTGTTTGCATTCTTATATGTAGATGAGGTTGTCATAAAAAAGAAAAAAAAAGAAATGGTAAATAAGTATGCATAAGCACTATAAAACTCTATATGCTGCCTTCTTCAGGCATGGGCTGGTGCCATGGGGATGGCCAAGTGGTGGATCTTTCGTTAACCCTATGGCTTGATAAGCAGTATTGATAATGTTGGTTTTGCCCCTTTCACAACCCCACCTATGGCAGGTTGAACGCAGCAGAGGTGGGATTTTGTTCTGCCATTTCAGAACTCTCCAAAGGTGTCTTTTGAAGCTATCATCCCCTCAAGCACGTAATATTATAAAAGCCGTTCCTTCTTTTCCCTCTTAATGTGGAGTTGCTTTAATTACGAATTTACACTCATCAGAGGACAAAGTATTTGGATCTTGATCAGCAGCAGGTTTAAGACCCTGTGTCCTAGTAACTTAAGCACCGGGGAGTTGACTCTTCCTCTGCCTTTTGCCATATGTGAGCAAGAATTAAGTCAGCATCTGAATTAGCTCTTCTCTAGGAGAGATCGCACCTCAAAATTGTGATATTTATATGCGAAAGCTCTTTACAGCCTACTTTAAAGGTTTTTATAATAAAGTGGACTGACACAATCGTGTTAGCTAGTGCTAACAAGCAGTTTTAGGCTGTGGCTGAAAGGCTTGGGAAAACGCTCGCCACACCTCTGCTGCAAAGGAAGGAAGATGATGGAAGAATCCAGGATTTTTTTTGTTGTGTTTTCCTTGTCATCACCTTGTTTGGTCCGTAAGCTGCTTTGAGAATAACCAAGTGGAGGGAGAAGACACGTGTGCCTGACAGGGAGCCTGTTTGTGCTTATTTTATTGAGGAAATTGTTCCGCAACAGCTGCTCATCCATGTGAAAATGCAAACCCTTGGGTCCCGGCCAAGGTCAGCAAGCCCTGGGTCATTTGTTTTAGCAAAGCAGGCCAATTTGCCCTTTAATTATCTTTCTTTTTCGTTCGGTCACACCTCTTGCTCCATAGATTTACTTCCTGAGAAGCGCCCTACGTGAAAGGTGTAACACCAGTTTTGTTGTGAATCAGAGGGAGGCACAATATTTTTCATGGATTACTTATAACTGTTAAGCTTTATAAAATATAAGGCATTTACCTGGCTGGATTTAATTTTCTACTTAGCTAGTGCAGTAGGTTCTTGCAATTCAAATGTACAGACTTCTTAAATTTCAAAGTAAAAGTGCTCAAATCGCTAAATTTCGTATTGTTTCTTGGCTAATGCAAGTATCGGGGTATAAAACGGGAAATCGGTACATGTTTGTGAGAAATAGGGCTGAGAAATTCCTGAACTTCAGAGAGTTTTTGGTAACTGGTCTCAGAATGGGAACTTTATACCGAAGCTGGGCAGGGTTTGCTCTTAGTAATAAGCTCTACAAAACAGTCAGTAGGAACATGGAGTAAAACATACGCCCATGTGCTCGAGCTGGATGTGAAAAATTCTCTACACTAGACATAATTTAGTAATACAGTGAGAAAAGCAATGCTCTATAAACACTAAGGAAAGGAAAATAGCGTTGTAAAATTACTTGTTTGCCCTGTAATTCTATGTGGAAAGAAAGAACTAGGAAGGATGCATTGCTATAGCTGGAGGAACTGAAATGGCTTTATAATTTAACGGAAAAAGCTTAAACTGCAGCAATCTTTAATGCATGCATAAAAGGTCACTCTGGAACAAGAAAAAAACATACTTAATCCAAAACTGGTTTTATACAAGAATTTTGAAAGTGTCATGGATTGCAACCAAGGCTATAAATTACCCTTGAAAACCTTGGGACAGAAGTTTCTCAAGTAGATTGTGACATTATTCCTGAAGGAATAAAAATGCCCAGAAGATGTGACAATCTCTCGGTGCCAGAAGCATCCTCTTGGCAGGGGAGGTGGGAGGCAGGGATGGGAGGGGGACGTGCTTTAATCTGCAGCCTCACGCGATGCAACACGATGCAAGGAGGAAGAGAATAATTGCCATTTCTGTTAGTTACGCATGCGGGTGTTTTTTTTTAAAAAAGGCAACAGATTTTCAAAGGCTTTTTGGTCATCTAAAATGGTTAAAATAATGAGCTTCCACACCGTCGGAGGAGTCAGAGCGGCACAAAAGAGGGAGCATGTGGCTTGGAAGAGGAGGACGGGCTCTTACTGGGGTGTCAAGCTGTTAATTGGCTCTGCCACAATATGAGACTGAGTTGCTTCTTTTACTGTCCCTTAATTATTAACATGTGTTAGAAATAGGAAAACTTTGTGCTCTTGCTGCCAGGGACAAGTGTGGTCTGTCACCTGCCCGGCTGATGGGCTGCGGTGCCGTCAGCCTGGTGGCTCCTCTGCTCTTTCTCTTATTTCAGAGGAGGGGAATCATTTCCCTGCACCTGCATTTTGGATGGTTTTGGGGCTGTGTTTTGGGGCAGCCCTCCAGAAGCTGATGGAAGTGCTCGGTATTTACGATGTTGGAGCTTGGGGTGGAATTTGGCCTCTTGCTTTGTCAGCAGAGGTGGCCAAAGCTCTTCTGGCTCAGTTTCATTGTGAACTCAGGAGACAGCCTTGGTTTGTTAACAAGTTCAAAAAGTATTAAAGTGAGCTCATTTCAGTGTACAGCATCCATGTTAGAATGGACTGGCTTTTTCCTCATTTAAATTAAATTTGGTATTGAACAACGAGCGTCAATTAAAACTTGCAAATCTCTGTTTCCCTAGAGGACACATGACTTATATCCAACTTGTGGATACAAGCAACTGAGGAACATCCTTCTCTAAATTTCTACTTTTTAACAGGTCAAAAAATATTTGACACAACCAAAACCAGTCAAAGCCTAACCTCAAAAGGTATGGTTTTGTTTTAATGTTAATTGGGGAGTGGTTTCACTGCAAGAATAGGCTTTTAATAATTCTGGGACTCATCATGCTGTGGAGGTGGGGTCTGTATTTTACTCACTACCACTTGCAGTTGTTTTGGTACCCTTGATGAGAGAGATGAAATAATGTATGCTAAAGTCATTTGGCTAGCCTTGAAATCAAAGCACTGGAAACAAAATCTAGCTGCAAATCACTAGGCTGTCATTCTTTTAAAACCTGTCATCCAAACGACTTTAACAGTTTGTGGGTCATACGCAAGGTTAAGAATCATCTTGCACAGTGCACGTTTTGATAATAAAACACAATATTTTTTTTTTTATTGGAATGGAAGTGTTACAGTCAACAGTATTGGTGTGGGAGTTTGATTTCTTCCTGCAAGTAGATCGCTACTCCATATGAGCAATTGGCACAAGGTTTAGAAAGACAGATACGAGGCATGCCGAGCAAACTGTTTCTCAGTTGTCGTATAGAGACCTCTGGTCTGAATGTAGAAACTTCCCAAACTGTTTCATTTTTAAATGTATTTCCAAGTCAGAGTACCTATTTTTGAGAAAGACCGGCTAGGACCAACACGACTATAAGTAGATAGCGTTTTGGTGAGGGGCTGAAACAGGTTAAACATTAAAGCCTTATTCTATTTAAGCAGTGTTTACATGTAGCATTTAAATTAGTGTCTGCTTAAATGGTCAACTCGGGGGTTTTGATTTTATAATGACTTTTTTTCTTGCAGTTTTTTAGGTTTGAGAAATCACTGACAAGGAATGAGTCGCGTAACAACGTTAACTATTGATTTTACTTAATCTCAGGCACGTGCCATCCTGAAGAACTGAACAACACTTGATAATCCTGTGGGGATTGAATCCCAAAAAAGTGTCCGTGTGTGTTTATCGGTATTGGCTGATACATATAGATATACTGTCCAGCTTACTGTGGAGTGAAACTTGGCAGTGTATGTAGACCAAAGTAGATTCAGAGAGAAATAAAAAATTGTATTCCTCAAAAGAAATTTGCAGAGATTTTTTTTTGATAGGGAAAACACATTAACTCAAATAATATTTCTGTGAAGTTCCTTCTGAACCAATTGTCACTCAGATTTTTGATTGGTTTATATAGAGCCTTTTAGATGGCTTCTTCCCCCAGTAATTGCTTACTGCTTATGGTGAAACTTTTTTTCATTTAGACTAATATTTTTTACTATCTGGGGAGACAAATAATGTTGAAAGGGCTATAGAATAAGATGAGGGGGGAGACTGAATGAATATGAGCTGAGTAAGAAGGAGAGGTAATAACAACTTTTTTTTTTTTTTTTGTCTTACTGGGGCTGTAGTATAGGTAAAGCTCCCTACATAGTGAAGTATAGGGAAGGATGGAGAGCAGCAGAACCACACACCTAAAATGACTACTTTAAATTTAAACTTTGAAGTTTCCGTGAGCTTAATACACTTGATGATAAATTACCATATTTCAAATCTAAATGTGACTATTAAAAACCGTATGTGCTGATTAGACTATGAATAACTGGGTAGAGAAAATGAACCAAGATCAGAGAAGATATAAATAACTCTGATGGGTTCCTGTGTGTAACTTGGATTTTGAGAGGCTGGGAAGTCTTGCTTATTGTACGATAAGCAGCCTGAAGAGTGTAAAAATGTAGATGGATAGGGAATGACTTTTTGATAATTTCATGCGGACTGTTTCTGCTGATACCAGACTGTGGCTCACGTTGTTGCTGGGGTTTTCATTAGATTTGTCTGAACTTTAGGAGCAGTCACTCCTAAAAGCCATAATATCCCATCTGTGCCTGAAGTCCGTCGTATCTTTTAGTGTTTAGCTAGAATGTGATACGGTTTGGAGATGTTAGGTGGCTTCTCCATCAGAGAAGGTTATGAAGTTATCTTTTCTGACGTTAGTCACAGCTAAAATTCAACTTGCAATAACAAGGAGCGGAGTTCTCTCTGAGCTCTTCTCAAGAGTTTGACCATGACTGTTTTCTCAGCCCATGGCAAATGGGCTAATAGCAGGTTAGTGTCAACATGTTAATGTGTAGTAAGGAAGCAATGAAATTAACTTCTCTTTTTCAAAGTAGTAAACTCTCATTGCAAACATCAGACAGATGTTTGGGGGGTTCATTTTATTGACTGCTCTGTGTGATGTTCCTGACTTTAATGACCGAATCAATGAGCAGTTGATGAACTATTTCCATTTTATCTGGACGCTTTCTTTTAGCTGTGAGGCTCTGTTTGCAAAAGTCAAATCGTTATGGCACTTGCTTTGTTATACTTGTACTCAGTGCCTCAAAATTTAACTTGCATGTTCAGGGCTGGATTTCGGAGTGGAAACCATAAGCTTCTTGCTTGTATAACCACATTCCAAGGTTAGTCTGAATAGCTGAGATAATGAATTTGGTCTTTGTGCATTCTTAAATAGATAGATAGTTTTTCACATATGTGATTTTTTTTTTTTTTCCTCCCCCCTACAATTGGACGCTTTCCTTGGGAGCTGCCTAATTCCAGGCTGCACAGTTTCTGCTTTGTTCTCTGCTCCCATGCCTTCAACAAGAATAACTTAACCAGATTTCAATATAGGAATTGTGGGCTGCTAAAGGACATATTGTGTTACTGCTTAATGCTGTATAAGTTGATCAGTGGGTAATATAAAGTCTATGTTTTAGCTGTTTTATGATGAAAATATTATTTCAACAGAATATATGGTAAAGTCATTGAACAATGATCTTATTCTCAGAATGATGGCACAAGGCATTTTCCATATACCAAAAATTAGTGGAGCTGCTCATTTTGTTATTGCAGGCTTCAAAAATAAAGCTATTTATAGCCTTTTCTGAGCAATTGTGCAATTTTTTCTAATGGAAAAAACTCATATCTTATTTCTCTCTTTCTGTTAGGACCAGCAGAGGTTCCCATGGTGTCACCCAATGGATCCATTCCCCCTATTCATGTGCCTCCCGGTTATATCTCACAGGTATGCTTCCTGAAGAATTACAATGTTTAGAAAAGCGATAGCATTGATCCATATAGAGAAGTCTACTTGATTTGAAATTTAATTTAGAAATATTAATGAAAACTGTAATACACATTTTCATACCCCTCCTTACCGACAGTGCACGCGCGTGTGCACCTTCACGCACGGGTATGTATACCAGTTGGGGGGGGTTTTAACATGAGCTAAAGCTGCGTCTACAGATTGAGCCTGTACGTACAACTTCTCTCCCTCTGTGAGGGGAATCGAAGTCCGTGTTGTTGGGTGATGCCTTCAGCTCTAGTGCGACAGTCAGAAGGGGCAGGAGACTGGTGGAAGTGAGAGAAGGAGCCACTGTAGCAATAAAATATGCTGTTGATCCTCAGCACCATCCCAGCAGAAATCCTGCGGCATATAAAGAACTGGGGGGGTGGGGGGGGGTTGGTTTGTTTTCAAGAATAAATGTGATTTAATTATCTATTTATGGAAAAGCTTTTCACAAAGCTGTTAGGTTTTGGAACTCTTGAACAGCTACTGCTCTTCTATGTAAATAACCACTTCAGATCACCAGATTGTTTGTGTTCCTTCCATCTTCTGCAAAGCTTAGATTCTTTTTGAAGTAACGAAGAGGAAAAAAAAGGAAAGGCTGATGTGAGGCAGAATAGCTGTGAACAATACAAAAAATCCAATAATTTCACTGCTTTTATTGAGACCTGGAGTGGGCTAAAAGCTTCATTAAAAGTATACAAAGTCTTTCAGATATCCTTGATGAACAGCATAAGAACTTTTGATACATATGTTTTGACATCTTGTTAAGCAGAAAATGGATGATATCCTGGAATTCCTTCCCCTCTCCAGGAAACATGTGAGCTTGTGTAATTCTGAAAAATTGTGGATGGCGTCATACTTAAATCCCACAAAACAGTGCAATCACTCTGTGGTATTTTAACTTCTGAACAGAGTGAAAACATGCCTCAAGGACGGGGGACGCTGCTGGCCAGCCTAGGAGGGAGGGCACGTAGGGCGGCAGGGTGGACCAGCTTCCTCCTGCTCCTCCAGCATCCCGAGGTGGGTGGTTGGGGTGCGTTTGAGACAGCGATGTTGTGCTGTTTGATGCTCCTCGTGCGCTCGCCTAATTTAACAAACTGCAGAGGAATTTTTTAAGGATTTACTCTTCCTTTGAAATAACTTTAACACCTTTATTAAACTGTTCGTACCTCTCAGCCCCTGCACCAAGACAAATGGTTGCAGTGCTTTCCAAACCGGAGTGATGGAGGTTGTTCATTTGTATCTCTTGTCTGAACTCGGTTCCTCTTTAATGCTTTTTGTTGGGCACCGTAATAATTCCACTAGTGCAGCCTTTAAGTAGTTTCTTAACCAAAATAACCCAACCAAAAACCCTCATCTGAAGAAATTTTTTCCAAAGAGCTGGAAATATGTTGTAAAGTTTTAAGGGAAAACTCTGTATTCAGTGCTTCTCGGCAGCAGAATGTGTGTTTTGCTGTGTCAGACTGCTTCGTATTAAATAGTAGTTGAAAGTGTGTAGTAATCAAATTAGTTCTTATGGTAATAAGTGTCTCTGCCTTACTTGCTCTTGCTTTTGTCTATTGCCTCATAGTTAAAAACTCTATTTTATGATAAACAATGAGAACACAAATTCAGAATGACAAGGGAAAGGCCATAAAGCAAGTTCATGCACTCTGAGATACAAACCAAAATATATTTGATTTTGTGGTTTGATTTGTCCCCAAAGTGTACATCTAAGAATCAGGCAGAAGGCAGATACCCCTGCGGAGAAGTAATGGCGCCTATTAAGAAAAGGCATGAAATCTTTTTTTTTTTTTTTTTCCATTTTGTTATGCCAAGCCTGTTGGAGCTGTGAGTATTAGCCTTAAATATTACGTTAGTTATCTAGTGATTGCAACCCTGGATTAAAATGATGCTTCGTTACCTCTTTGGTACTGTGAAAATGATCGCCAAAGAATTGGCAGGAGGTTGTGTGCCCTGTGAGATCAGCTCTACTGGAAGCAGCAGAAATAAAGTTAGACTCAATTTCTAGACTTCAAGGCCCATATTAGTAGTCGTGACTACAGGCCAGCTTTGTTGATGTTAAGGAGATGTTCCCAATGATGAGGCTTAGCCAGGGTGGGAAAAAATCCAGGAAAATAATAGAAGACAAATACACACCACCGGTTCAAATCTTTCACGCTATGGTTTAACTTTCAAAGGGTGGTTTGATACAGCCAGTTATTTTCAGCAGACAAACTTCTGTGCGTCTCTGGCTGATCTCTATCAGATCAGAGTTCATGTCTCCGCAATTCTTTGTTGGCTAAGGGTTAGTTAAATATAAAAGAGAGGAAAAGTCCCTCACTGTGCTCTTGGTGGACAGTATCGCTACTGTGAAAGTTAGTTGTGGAAGGTGGCATGGTAGAGAAATTTATATTAAATGCTTGTGAAGTCAACAGTTTTGGTTTCAACTATTGGACGTTGAAGGAGAAGGGAGCATCTCCTGCAGCTTGTTAGGGGCTGGGCACAAGCTGTTAGTGCCCATCCCGGCTCCCAGCTGTGGATGGAGCTGCTTCCCTGCCGCACGAGTCCTGCGGGGCAGGCTGGGACCGTGCCCGTGTCCAGCGGAGGCGACGTGCCCGTGGGGTCTGTGGCCCAATGCCTCCTCCTGGCTCCCTGGTCCCTAATCTGAAGGTTAAAGATCACGATTTGGATGCTGAGCTATTAAATTTGGGGACATCCTCATAGGTGGTTGTTTCTGCTTTTCACAGTGTATATTTGGGAGGAGGGAAGGAGGATTTGGGGTGTTCCAATGAGTGGAACTGGAAAAATGGAAATACCAAAAAGCACCATTGTGAACTTGTTTTCTTAGGGCTGTTGGCCGAGGACTACACTCTCTGAAATAAATCTGGAGCAATTCCACTGGAGTTTGAGGAATTACTCATGTGTAGTTGGACATAAAAATTTGGCATGAAACTCCATGTTTGATTTTTATTTACAGAATTGTTAATATGTGGCCTCTGCCACAGATATTTTAAGGCTAAAGGACTAGTTTACTGGTTGGAGCATGAAGTATGCATAGTGCTGATAAGACTGCTTTTGTCAGGAGGTAACGTTGGGGTCATACAGTCTGAACTATGCAACGCAAGCCACAGTCCTGCAGTTCACTATTCCTGCATCAAGATGTAGCATTTGATGGAACTAAAGCATACCTTCTAGAAAGAAGAACTTCTTTAAATGATGTTTAAAGTGGTAGAAAATCCATCACATCCTTGGGCATCAGGATATTGGTCCTGCGTACATCCTCTACCCTGAGAGAGGTGTTCTCCGTAACCATGTTTGGCTAGCACAAGCTTTTAGCCACGGACTCTTTGTTTTTGGGTGGCTTACTGCTCACAGAGCT
The DNA here is from genome assembly GCA_013400195.1 of Aramus guarauna. Taxonomy (NCBI): domain Eukaryota; kingdom Metazoa; phylum Chordata; class Aves; order Gruiformes; family Aramidae; genus Aramus; species Aramus guarauna. The sequence continues at coordinate 116,554 of VXBL01008946.1, read as the reverse complement.
GCTCTGTGTGTTTTGTAGACTGCAGTCAATCGAGTCATCCTCTAACGGGATGATCCTCCCCGACACTCTGAACACAGGGAAGGTTGTGCAGATCTCATACTCACGTGGAGCAAGCCATGAAGTGATGATTGGTTTAAGTTCACGAGCACTAGTCCTGACGATCTCTATCATTCTAGATGTAAAATACCCCAAGATTCTTGCCAGTGTTATAGATCTTCATCTGTCTGTCTGCCAAGTTCAAGGTACAGGTTTAATACTGGTGTTTGTGCGGGATGGATGGCAAAGATAGCGACGTAGACTTGCCAGGACTGGCATGAACTTGGATTGGCATCCTTAATGAATTAAGTGAATAAATAAAATGTTGACATCCAAGTTCTTTGCGGATGAGCTCATTCTGTACTGTGTGTTTTCTGGTACAGATTGATTTATGAATGAAGTTTCAAACTAGTTTATGAAATTCCCAAAGAATTGGTCGTGGTCCACCCAGTGGCCATGCTCCAGATGTCCTTGCTGGATCTAGCACACTAAGTTTAAGTGAAATAAGAAAACTTTTTGTGAAAACAAATGGAAATTAATTCCATATTACCGTATCATACCCATTAAGTAAATGTGTGTTACAGAATGAGAGTAATTATATTCCTGTAACTGGAACTCACAAAATAAAGACACAGTTAACCTCTGCAAAATTAAGATGCCTGTCTTTTTCCTGGGGGTGTAGAATTAAATTTCAGCAGCGAAAAATAAGGCAACATGGAGTAGTGATGTACTTTGAATATGGGAATTATTTCTAGTTAGATAGCATTTTCTTTCCTGCAGTAATATCTTTAATGTATAGCAAATAACATTTAAAATGTTACTCTCAAAATGTGGCAAGCAATGAGGCAGTTTTATCGTGCATGAGTAATGTTCATCCACATTCTCCCAAAAGATCATCTGCCTACCTCACTCAGCAATTAAGCTCCCTAAAATATGAAAAAAAACCACACAGAACTATGCTATAATAATATTGTTATTGAGGCAATATGCCAATTACACAAATCAGCACGAAAAATAACAGCAAAAGACAATTTACCTAGTAACTGTTTGAAAAACACAAAATAATGAAAGTTTAGCTCTAGGTGCCAAATGACCAGAGATACTTCTTTTCTGTAAATATAAATGGCTAAAATTAGTAATCACAATTACTTTTAATATTCTGGTTGCATCTAGGATTAGGGTTTCGTTGCTTCTGGGCACTGAAGTAGAGACAGTTTAGCAGACAATGTGTTTCCTGATGAATTTATGATCTTCACGACACACAGTTTTAAGCATATACAAAGAATTGCAGATTTTTTTCTTTAAATAGCAAAGCTTTAACTTCTCTGCTAAGTTATGTGATTTACATTAATGGATCAAAACTAATTTGCTCCATCTTTCATGAATTGAAAGCGTCGTCTCCCAGAATGGCACCGCTGCAATCTACCCACTGCAAGTTTTACAAATCGAGAGACATCTACAGCCTTAACCCGTGCTGGTTTTATACCTCTCTAATGCATATAATACATAATACATTGGATTACCAATTTTATGATCTGTTAAGGACAGAGTAGCATATTTAAAGGTTGTATGTACAGCTTCAGAACTTTACATAGCTATCTATAATTCCTAGGTTAGGGAGGAAATGTGCTGTAGGATAGGGAAATAAAGCAACTTTTTGCAAGGTCCCCAGTGTTCATTTGGAACACAGGGGCATGAGGTAACAAGGATGCTGTCAGTGTTCATGGCCTGGGAGGAAACAAATATAAGATATTGATATTAGTTTCTTAACTTTTTGACAAAAGTCATTTGGAAGGCTGGCTCATCCCCTGATCTCTGGCTTTTCTCTCACTACTGCTGGTGGTTTCTGGTTTCATGTAGCAGGGAAATTTCATCAAAAAGCTCTTTGAAAGAGCTCTGGGCTTTCCTCCTGGGTCTCTAGAAGATAGTTCAGGAAGAGAGATCCTGGTAACTGTAAATACAGGTTTCTATTGTGTGCTGCTACAGAGTACAAGCTTTCTGTCTAAATCTGTTCTTCAACGTATGCATCTTCCACTAGGACACAAAATACAGGTGTAGTCTGGTCTAGATGCGCAGATAAGAGCTCATACCCACTTGGAAGACTAGAGTTGTCTTTCAGGCTTGGACTAGTTAGCACCACGATGAAAACTTTTCACATCAAGATGTAGGAACTTGCTGTCTCAAATTAGAGCATGATCCAAGTCCAAGAGAGTTAAGTCCAATGTTTCTGTATGCAGTCTGAAATAAGCAGTTGTATTTATCAAATATGTGCTAAATGGAAAAGGATTTCCCTCTTCTCCAGGTTTTGGAGTGCAGGTTTCAGACCTGGCACCAGTATAAGAGATGCTGTGCAGGTTGAGTAGAACCAACAGCAGAGATAGGAGGCCTGAAAACGCAGCAGTTACACTGATGTGATAATCTAAATCTCTGAAGTTCAGTCATCTTTTGAGGATCCTGTAAAGCCTTTGAAATTTAAAGCAAGCAGATGACAAATTGCTAGCTGAGGTTGTAAACTTAGAGTTTAGGATTGAGTATGTTAAGCTAAACAATTCCTATTCTGGTTACTCAGCATAGCAAGCAACACTTTTTTTAATGTAAAACTTCAATCACAAGTGAGTGAATTAACTTTCTACAGAAAATTGTCTTCTGTAGGAGGCCAACCAACCCACAGAAATCGTCCATGTCTATGGTTGCAGCCCGTAGCTAATAAGCATAAATTTATACAACCTCAGACATACATGGCCTAAGGAAGGAATCGGGTCAGCTAATAATAGTTAATTTTACCCTGTGATAACTTGCTCAGCGGATGCCTGAGGCATGGGCTCGTGTTTGCTGGAGCATTACCGCTCACGGCTCTGGGCATCGCCGCTTGGACAGGGCTTGTTGCTGCAGCGGAGTCAGCTTAAACAAATTTTCCTTTGTGGTTTAGGCTAAGACACTGATGTGATGAGAGTTGCTGGAGAGTGGAGATCCATGCCAGAGTCTCTTCTGCTGATGCTGCAACGGGGGGTAGATAACTCCAGCCGATGTTGGTGGCGGTCAGCTGAGAGTGGCCGCATCTTGTGGCAGGTGCCCTTGAGGCACGTCCACTTATCTCGTACAGCACATTCCTCACATATTATTCTCTCTGCATGTCATCAGTTTAGAAAAAAATAGGTTTTTAGCTGCCTGTTTGTTGTATGAAACGAAATTATGCTTCCTTCATGCTTTTCTACCTAATGTATAGAATCAAAGGGATAGTAATTGTTCTTACGCGGTTGTGTTTTTAAGTTCCAGAAACGGCAGAAGTTTTTTGAATAAGCTTCAAGAAAAGCTTGGCTCCTAAGTCTGGACTGAAATTTGGCTGGTTGACTGTTCTCCAGAAATATAGCTCTGGAAAAATTATAAGCTGAAAAAGTTTTTTCAGCCTAAGCATATTTCCACCTTCCTACATCTGTTTCTACATGCCTTGACGATGGCATTTGGGGCCAAGTCATGCATATCCCCGAGTTGATTTGCACAGACCTATAGACCAGCTCTGTAGCAGAAAAACCCTTCTGCCTTTTAATTTGTCTTGAACAGATACCTGTTGTGAACAGAGCAATTCTTTTCAAAACATGTGTCAACAGAGCAGGTTCCTGCAGAGTCCGTGTGTCTGTGCACACACGCAGCCTCTCCGCAATAGCAGTGCCAGCTGATTTCCGAGCATTACTAACTCCATACTCGCTCTGAGTGCTGTCAAAATCAGTGGTAGAAATTTTATGTGCAGAAAGTAAGGTTGGTCTGAATGAGTACTCTTATTTTGGTGCTTTGTGTTCATTTTTCAATTGTTTTACTCTCTAAATACAGGTTATTTATTTTGTCTCTTACCCACATAGTTATCACCAGCGGCAGTAAGTCTCCCAGTGATTAGTGTGGCTATCCGAGTCTCCAAGAAAAGCCACATCACCACTATGATTACTTCTGCTGATATCAATTTTAGAAACGTGTTCATGAATAAACCTAAGGACCAACTATTTGCTGATGGAGAACAAACAGTGCTGTTTTAAAAACACATGTGGTTCAGATGCTGCATAACGTGCTCATTTCCCTGCCTTCCCTTCCAGGTGATAGAAGACAACACCGGTGTTCGGAGAGTGGTGGTTACCCCCCAGTCTCCGGAGTGTTACCCTCCTAGCTACCCTTCGGCCATCTCTCCAACCCATCACTTACCTCCGTACCTGACGCACCATCCCCATTTTATTCACAACTCTCATACAGCTTTTTATCCTCCTGTCACTGGACCTGGGGACATGCCACCACAGTTTTTCCCACAGCATCATCTTCCCCCTACAATATATGGAGAACAAGGTGAGCTGGATGGAAGGTACTGGTATTTCACACCTGTGTTCAGCAAGTTTTAAGGACTAGTGAAACCAAAAGTAGAAATTAATTGAAGAACTTGTCGAATGGCTTTGCCTGCATGGATGGAGCCTCCTTTTTTAATATCCAGAGCAGGAAAGCAGTGGGAGGTGTAGCCATCCAGAGTGCAGCAATGCAGGACAATCCTGTGTCACAATACTAGGTTGCAGAAACAAAACCTTTTTTTAACTTAATTTGTAAATACAGTGGGGAAAAAATGTCTCATCCCATGTTCCAAACTAGGGACGTGAGTCATGCCCATTGCTCTTGCTGCGTCACGATGCAGCATTGTACGGAAAACCGAGAGATGAAATGTGTCAGTCCTGGCTTGGGAATGAGGATGGATACAGAGGGCTGGATCTGAGCACGGCTTGCCGCAGTCATTTCCAGTGGGAAAAGCCGGATACCATTTCCTGTTGGCTGTAATGTGCCTTCTGCCCCCCAGCCGTGGTTTTCCAAGAAATAAGAGGCATTTTCTGTTTGTTATTCTGGTTGAGACTGTGCAGTAAGTCACTGAAAAGCATTGTGCGATACCAGAGGGTAGCATGGCAACCCTAATCAGGCCATGAGTAAATAATTGCAAGAAAAGGAGTGAAAGGGGCATATTTCTGTCTGAACTATGCACTGTTGTGTGTCTGCCACCCTGGAGATAAGTCTTTGTGTAATCTGAAAGAGGGCGTTGACCAAAAAAGTAATGGGCAAAGCTGCTTGAGATGTTTAACATGGAAATCAGTTTGGGATTCGTGGTTTTACATTACTGCTGAGCTACCTGGACGCTAAGACCCTTTCTAAAGAACATGTTTAAGCCACCAGAAATGAGGTTCTGCTGGAGTGGGAAGGAAGAGGCAGAAAGAGAGGGAGCTATCTGTTGATACTACTTCTCTGTTGGCCAACAGAACTGATTTTCTAGTGAGGAATGGACCCTTATTGCTAAAGTTTAAATTCACTGTATGGGGGGGAAGGGGGAAGCCAGGAAACCAGCAGGACGGTGTAGCCAGCCAGGTACGTAAGGGAGGGACTTTTCCTCTGATAAGGGAACGGGACAGTTTGTCACACTGCTTGCTAGAGTCTTGTGTGCCAACGCGTGCAAAGTGAACATGGAGCTGCTAGTTAAGCAGATGTTGAATGGAGATACCAAGAAGCTGATTCAACTTAAAAATAAAATTTAAAAATAAAAAAAAAAAAAAAATCCTTGGTTGCTTTACTGGAATGATGTATACCTGTAACACTGAAATAATTGAAGTGGTGAATATTGTACTGATGAGTGTCAATCTGCTGTTTTACATTTACTGTACAATGGCTTATAGCTTGAACAGAAATTGCATTTATTTGTTGCCTGCTGGTTTTAGGCAACTGATTGCTGCGAGAATACAAATAGGATCATGTAGCTAGATAAGGAAAGATGAAGGCCAAGATGCACTGAAATAGCAAAGGAAGAAAATCTGGCTAGTTGAAACAACTTAGAAAATTGTAATACAGTACATATGGCAATCTCAGCTTACAGACAAGGCTTCAAATGGCTGGGTAGGATGCTCATTTGCTTCAGAAGTTTGTAGGATAACTTCTGAATGGATGTAGAAAAAAAAGATGAAGAATATATCAACTATCAATTGTTATTTTGCTAACAAAGCCCAAACTGTTGTTTTGGCCATGAATTTGTTGAAGCTTCAGACTGAAAGTGGAACACAAAAAGGTTTGAACTATAGAGAAGAGCATAAAATATTCTGATTCCTGCAAGCTGACCTGGCTTAGCTTAGAGATAGTCCGTCTTGGAGGGGAGTAAGGGGGGCTGTATTTAATGAAGTGTATCTGAAGTATATATATGATATTTATGATTTCTCAAGCTTTTTTTTAAACAGTTTTACTTACTCAAAGCTTCCACTTCATGCTGCACTTCTCTCCTTAGGCAGGCATGATTGTAAAGTCTTTTGATACTGGGAAATTAAATTGCGTCTAGTCAGTGATGAAATGAGCATCTTGAAACCAGAGCATCTCAGCTTATTCGGTCCAGTCAGGCCCTGGGGAAGAACCTGCTAAATTGGTGTGAACTTAGGAATTCTTTTTCCTAAATGTCAGTCTCCCTGGATTTTTCCTTGAAATGTGTGTCCCCAAAACACAAGGACTGAAAAGGAGGGGGAAAACTGTCGCCCTAGTTGTTATATTTGACTTGTTTGCATGTGCTTGTCCAACAAGTTATAAAATCTCAAACAGCAAATGAGCACACTTAATCTATTACAAAAAAATTGATCAGTCTGGCAGAAAAGTGATTGTTTTTTTAAGGAAGAAAACCCCTTGGTTTCCTGTAAAATCCATCTCCAGGAAACTCTGGCATAGTTTCATTTAGAGATGGTCAGGAATTCCAACACCTGGAAAAAAACAAACAAACAAACAAACAAAAAACCCCAAAAAAACCCCAAAACAAAACCCAAAAACCAAACAAACCAACAAACCAGTGATTTTTGTTGTTCCAAGTTAACATGGGTGAATTCTTTCATTTCAGAAATCATACCACTATATGGGATGTCCAGCTATATTACCAGGGAAGATCAGTACAGCAAACCACAGCACAAAAAACTCAAAGACAGACAGATTGATCGCCAAAACCGTCTGAATAGTCCTCCTTCATCCATCTACAAAAGCCATATAGGCAGCTGCACAACTGTATATAATGGTTATGCAAAGAGCCACAATGGAGCGAGCAGCGGAGGCGGCGGCGGCGGGGGAGCTCCGGCAGTAAAGAAACCGGAGCGCAGAGCAAGAAGCAGCCCAAAGTCAAATGAACAAGACCCACATGGTAAAGACAGTTTTATTTATTTTTAATTCCTTTTTATTGCACCTTCCCAGCTTACGACCGCTTGTATATGGATCTAGCAACTATGCCAAAAACCACTACCACCCACACGTAAAGACAGTGTTAATACAGTGTGAACTTCAGTAGAAAGGTTGAGCTTGCTATACTGTATTTGTTTTGTAAGATGAACCGGTCGCCTCCCCGTCTTTCATGACTACTCCCTGTAGGATGCAGGGATCATTCTCTTTTTATCTATTGGAAATAGAAATGTGTTTTATAGGCAAATTCTTGGTTTTATTTTGCTTTTCATACAAGCATCTTGGCACTTCACAAAAATCCTTGTGCACCATTGAGCTATAACCAAAACCTGATTAGTGGGTACCACTACTTTGTAACTCCTAGGTAAATGCGGTAAGCTTATTAGACAGTTTAGAGACAATTGCTGAAAAAACAAGTTAGTTTATATGAAAGTTCAATGGAAGTACAATTAGTTGAAATAGAAGAAATTTGAGAAGAAATTGCATAATTTAGCCATTGGAATTAGTGGACAAATAAATATGGCTACTTTGGAAATAATTTTCTTCAACATTTTTGAGGCTTATCATTAAAAATTTGGAAATTTACAAGAAAACATAAGGTCATTGATCTAATCAAATCTCGTTTATCACAAGCCCTTCTGCACGTAGCCGGTTCTACCTAAATTTAACTCAATAACTTGTTATAATCCATTATACCTTTCAGCCTTTCTCTTCTCTGCCTGGCTCTTTGCTGACAGCTACAACTGCTAGTGGCTGAACAAACTTTTATGTAGTAAGCAAGCTTACACCCAGCACGAATACCGTATTTATAACGGAGCGCCCTTTGAAATATTTCATGTGAATTTATGCATGCAACACAGGTTTTCCATTATCTATATGTTGTGTGTGTATATTTGGCTGTGTACTTTTGCTTGTGAGATGTAACTGAAATAAATACTCATGAAAAGTAGCTTAACTGATAGCCGAAGGGGAAAAAACTGCTGCTGACATGATAAGGAATGAAGATTTGCAGCCATGCTTTGGGGTCGTTAGAATTAGGAAGGCACTGTATTTGGGAAAGCTTTAATCCATGAAAATGAATCACTGCATTAGACTTCCTAATTATTTCTTGTTGGTCGGCTTTTATGACCTTTAATATTCTTATGTTTATCTATTTTATTTTTTTTTTTACTCTGGTCTGTGGTGCAATACATGAGGCGTGTGGAAACACCTGCGTGAAAGGCCTGAATAAAATATGGTCTTAACAGCTAAACTGCAGTATAGCTTCGATGGGTACTGAGTCAGCCTGGATGATCACTTCTAAAATAATCTCGATTTAATTTAAAAATATGTAGTTTGAGTTTCCTGCAACCCTTGTGTTTGTCTCCCTTTTTTTTTTTTTTTTTTTCTCTTGGAGTAGTCTGCTGTGCTCCAGCAGAAGAGCGCGAACGCTCTGAAAATGCAAAGAAAATCCGTGTAGTCAGGGCTACGGCACGTCCAGTCCATCAGCCAGAGTGTGCCTTAAGGCTGGGAACAGCAAATGATGGAGTCTTCCCCCAAAATGCGAAAAAGTCCGTAACAGTCGACCACACAAATAAGCAACAGTTGTCCCACCCTCCAGGAAATCCAGCTCACCAAACAAAGCCCTAAAATAAGCTTCCACTTGATATCTGTAAGCTTCTAATTGTAGCTGCTGCTTTATATTTACCTTCTCTGTTTCTTCCTGAATTATTTGGGGATTTATTCATTGATACCTGACTAACACGGCCACACCTGACGAACATGGCCATACAGGTCATTGGGGTGAGAGTTAAAAACAATTTGAGAACAGCTGATAATTTTGATTCATGCTGCTAAAATGACAGTGTGTTTAGAATAGCCAAGAAAAAGAATGTGTCAGAAGCGACAAGTGACAAATCTTGTTTAAACTTGCACTTTTTGTGGATGTGTATCGGTTCAAGCCTACTAATAGTGAAAAAATTGATGGTGCTGTGTGGCTGCTTCCAGAATAGCCTGGAAAAACTATTTAAAAATAATAATTATATATATAGTATGTAGAAAATAAGAGTCTTTATTTAGAAAACCACTTAGCCAAAGAACTCTTTAAGAGGCAAGTAGGAATGTATGAATTTAGAGTAAAACTTACAGTAAGATGAAGGAGAACTGGAGGTGATGGGTTCATTTGCATGAATTTCTTAATTGAGATGGTGATGTGGTTTATAGCCTATCATTTCATGTCTGGTCTGGGTGTTTGTGCAATGGTAGCTGGCATGCTTATTTTGGGTGTTTGGATGTCGGAGCAATCCAGCGAGCCAGCTCCTGGCACGCTGCGGTCACCGAAGCAGTCGTGCCGCCTGCCAGGGCGTGGGGCTTTAGGAGCCCAACGTAGCTGGAGCGGACACGGACATCCCAAATTCTGGTTGTTGCAGAAAACAGCACGCATTGGTACGTAGTGCTACAGCATGACATAGCGATTGCTTTCCTTAGGGACCAGGCTTTTCGGAAACAAAGTGTTGGTCCGCATGTGGAAGCTGCCTCGGTGCTGGGAGCGTGAGTAGGAGCTTGCTGCTGGCAGGCGACGTCTCGCCCGGGTGTGTGCCGTGCCGGCGGTCCTGGCCGCTCCAAAGCCAACGCTGTGAAAGGCAATTTGGGTGTCTGTTGTCATCAGTAAAAGAATATGATCTGCACAGTGGTGTTTGTTATGGGGAAGTGGAAGATAGGCGTTTCTATTCTTGGATCTGCTACCCCCATGTTTTAAGTAAATGCTTGTCCTGCTCCCTCTTTCTCAGTAGCAATTTCTTTGAGGAGCGTGTTGCTCCTTTCTGAGCACCTCCAAGCGCTCTCTGCTACGACTCTGCTGAGGTTATTACAGAGTACTTTAACACTGAAGAAAATGTTCAGTGTACATTGCAAGGACAACTCTGCTTTTTTCCTTGAAAAGGTATGACATAAATCACAAGACATGAGATACTGAAGTTAACGATGTACTTTTCCATCAAAACGAACGCTCGTTGCATGTATTATGCCCATGATACTTGAGTAAGGAAAGTCAAGGAAAACTCTGCCACGTGTCGATAATTTACTGCCTCCTTCCAATATTAAAAATTAGTTTCTAAAAATCTGAATCAGCAGTGTTATAAGAAATGGGGTGATAGCATCATCAATGGTACTGAAATTAAGTAAATGACTCTGGAGTACTTTTGGTTCAGTCACCTCTTGGATCTGGCATGTGCTTCGCTCTGCCACTCTATACAGCATGATGATACCTTAAAAATACGTTGGTACTTCTATGATGCACCCTCCTCCCAGGCTGGTCCTATAGCACAGCATCAGGACCTCTTTTCAGCAGGGAAGTTACAGATGGGGGATATAAGTGCAATTCCTCTGGCCTTGTCCATTGACAGCATCGTGTCTTTATGTTGGGACGTGCACTTGTAAATAAGGATTTCTAATTTATGCTGGAAATACATAATTTGGGGGGGGGGTGTAGAAAACTGATGGCTTATAATTGTCTGAAAAGTTAATGGTATTCTGAGCATTTGTTATGGTGGGATGGATCATGTCTTACGCAGGCAGAAGACTTGAAGGTATGATGTAGGGATTCTGATTTAAAATCCATACTATAGCTTTTCTGCAGAGCTGTTTTAAAAACTGAATGGGAGAGGAGGGATCAAGGGGTTTGGGTTTTTTTTTCTGGTTGTTGTTTGGGTTTTTTCTATAAAGGAGCCTTGCCATGTAAAAAGAGCTGTAAGCGGAAATCCTGTCCCATTCATGCTGTCCTTTATGAATTTCAGTCTGAGTCACTTCCTTCTCATGCACTCAGTGGTTCACTTCTTGGTCATGTAGTGATCTGGTAGTTCGAGAAGTTTTGTGTGCGGCTGCAAGTACTGTGGGAACATAAGCAGTTTCGAACATTCTTATAATGCTTTTGCCTATTTCCTAATAAAACGTCTTTTTTTTTCTTCAGATCAGATTTTTTTTTTTTTTTTTTTCAAATCCTCATTGAAATTTGAAGAACCTAAGATAGCCAAAGCTAAAACACTTCAAATGGGTAAAAGTAGAAAGCAGGAGATGGATTGTTACGTGCATCCTGTCCGGGAGCTGGGTGGGTGCTGGGAACTGGGTGCCAGAATAAACAGACCCAGGCTGGGCAGGGAGGCAGCTCCGGGGGGGTCGCATGCACCTTTATGTAAGTGTTCTGTAAAGAATATCTTTTGGTGGTGATTTGAGAAGAGTTGGCCCTACTGGGTCAGAGCAGAGGCCCAGTGGTCTGTCTTCAGCAGTCGCGATGGAGATGTTGCTGGGGGAGAGCCTGCAAGCCCAGCCCCATCCTGCACACCGGTCCCTGCTCCTCCACCGGCACCCGGACCTGTTGGGCATGACAGAGGGTTTAATTCTGCCTAGTCCTTTGGGTGCCCGCTTGTCAGCCTGTTGTCTGTGAACTTGTCTGAACACTTTTTGGAACTGGCTGATGTTGTTTACCTCTTCCCGAGTGGCACAAAAGCAGACTTGCTTTTCAGCTGCCAACTCAGTGTCCACCAGATTTTTCTGAGCAGCTGGTTTCTTGCACGTGGAGTTGGCATGCTTTACCTAGGCATGCTTTACCTAGAAGGGAGAAAAAAAGGATTGGAATTATTTAGTTCAGAGTTGTAGACAATAGATAGATCATAAACTTTTGTAGTACCACATCGTATGTGTACAACCAGCTTAAAAACTCAAAGACGTTGCTTTCCTATCATTGAGGTTTTTTAAATCTGATTTTGTGCCTTGAAGCAGCCTTCAGGTATTCCCAAAGGTGAAACCCATTGCTTGGATGTCTCATATTCCTGCCTGCATTGCTGATGGACATTTCTCAGGAGACGTGGCTAGCTCTGTGCGTTCATTTCTTCGAGGTGAATGTGTCAGGAACACATGGAAAATGAGCTTAGCAAGAGAACTTTCTAACTATGGTGGTTTTAATTTAGAAATGTTTTTAAAGGACTGAACTGAGCAAAACAGAAGTTCTGAGATGAAGAAGTAAAGTTGACAGGTATGGCTTACCTGGGCTGGTGTTAGCTAGAACTAGTACTAGCAAATATGCCTGAGCTGTGTGGGATGTGCTCTGCAAGCTGTTAGTACATGATGCAGCGTGGGTGACAACATATCGAATAAATACGGCCACTGCTTTCTTGATACAATCCTGTCATGTTCTCCCTCTCTTCTTTATAACGTTTAAATATATTTAGGAAAAGTGTGTGTGTGTGGTGGGGTTCTCTTTTTTTTTTTTTTTTTTTTTTTTTTTTTTTTTTTTTTTTTTTTTTTTTTTTTTAGTTGTATCAAGTTTTTTTAATCCAGAGCCTGTGAATTAAAGGGAAAATGAGGGAGCTGTGATTCAGTGCAGACAGGAACCAGGCAAAGTTCCTCTACTTACTCATTCTAGATCCTGTCAATTCTTTTCTATTTTGGTCTTGAATCTGTTTTCCAAGCTTATTGGGCTGTATATGTATCTGTACCTGTATATCCTATAGATTTAAAAGCTTAAAAGAGTAGTTTCATCACTTTTGGTCCAGATAAGCACAGAGGCTGAGAAACATCATGGCAATATATGTAGCTTTTCTGTTCTGTTAGCCAGGAACTGATGATTTGGTACACACTAATCAAGACCTCTGTTATGCCAATGCAGAAATGTTCTGCAGACAAAATTTGTCATAAATGGTTCTTCTGCTGGCATAGAAAATACACCCACATAAGCGCAGCTTCCCTGGTTTCCCTAAATGTATTTGCCTCTATAAAGTGAGGAGATTTAACAAGACTGTCTCCTGAAGACAACCCATCAAAACCGACACAGTGATTTTATTAGTAACATGGGAAAAAACCACTCTGAAGACTAAAATACATCTGTCAGGATATGTGAATTTTAGTATTATACCAAGTAATGAAATGTGAAGCAATATTTACTGGAAACAGAGACTTGTTGAATCTTGTGAGTATAGATCAGCATCACATTTGAAATCTGAATAGCATTACTGTTCCTACTGCATTTTTTTAATAGTTTCAGCAAATAACACTACTGGGCTGAGTTGTTTAGACTTATATCTAATTAGAAATATGTATTGTATGTTGCGTGCATGCTGTTCTTATTTAAGTTTTAATAAGTGAGAGGAAATAGGATGCATTAATTAGGGCACTAGTCTGAACTTGAGAAACCACAGTTAATTTGTGACACCAGGGAATTTCCAGTGCGATATCCTTGTGCCTCCACCTTATCTCTTACATCATGACCAAGCTTGTGGTTTTGTTTGTTTTTATTTGGAAATATGCCTACTTCATAAACATTCTTTATCTTTTGTATTTTCTCTAAAATAATAGGCTGTGAAATCACTCGTCTAGGCAGAAAACAAAGTGGTTATGACTCTCAGATACTTCTAACATGCTGAGAGTATACACCTTTGTGTACCAGAATCAACACCATTAGCTGGGCCACACAGATTCTTAACCAAAGACTATTTTACCTAATAGTTACATAAATAACCACTTAAGCAAGTTCTATATAGGCTGATGAACATCTTAGAAACATATTGACATCATGCAGAGTTCAAGCAAAGTACATTCCCAAGTTCATGTCAGTCTGTATGCATGCAAGAATTTATCCAGATCAGGTTTAATTTATGTCTTTTGCGAAAAGAATTGCTAAGATGCGTATATATATATATGATATATATATAAGATATATACATGCTGAGGCAGGGAAAGAGGAGATATTCACGCTCTATTTTTATGCACTTATCTTGAAAGGCTAAAGAACCGGTGATGTAACTTAGTCACCAGAAGTTTTTGATAAGAGATTATCTTCACCAACTAAATAAGAGCATCGCCTCTTAAATTAATGGCACAATATTCTCCCATCTTGAGGCTCAGCTAATTTTAAAGGTGAACATAAATGTGTCAAACTTGGTTTCATCCAGACTTTTTGTAACTGGAAAAGCAAACAAAATGTCAGGATAGCTGTGAATATGTGTCATCTGTCGTGGCTGTAAGCTGCTCTGAGAGTCCTGGGCATCCACGGCTCTGGGGCACAAATGGGGCAGAATGGGTGACTGTGATTCTGGTTGTATTTTTCAGTCCCGTCACAGAAGCTCAGACAAAATAAACCTCAGTCAAAACTCCCTAATCTTTGTAAGTGTGCTAGCTGGCTAGAAACACAGCTCAAAGCCCACCTAGGAAAGCGTAGGACATTCCCCATAAAGAATGGGGAAATCTGGATCCAGGGCTCTTGTTTGACCTTATTGGTGAATTAAAAACCCCTTTGACGGGGGCTGGAATTTTTCCCCAGGGCTGTTTTTGACAATCCTGTTCAGCCCCTGTAGACTCCCATATTATTCTTCTCATCTGCTTTCATCCCTCCCTTGTCTCGTACTGCCAGCAGGATCTCCTCGGCGGGGGGAGCTGGATAAGCTATCTGCTCCGCGATTTATCAGGAAGTCCATGCCGAATGACGTAAGGCACAATCTCTTTCCCCCAGAGGATCTTCATATTATCTCAAGAATTTGCAGCTTCTGCTGCAACTGACAGTCAAATCCAGAATACTGAAATCCGAAACTTTTTCTTAAGAGTTTATGTAATTTGTAGATATCCAACCACCAGAAAAAAAACACATCAAGTACATTTTTTATCCTGCTTTAAATGCTCAGTGGTTAAATCCCCATGCTGGGGAGCGGAGTTGTACAAAGGTCTCAGAGCTTCAGAGCAAGATAAACAGTGTGTTCTCACCAGTTAGCAGGAGATAATGTGGACCACCGACAAAGGACGGGAACCGTGTTTCCCTTATTTGGAAATATCTGGGACATTGAGCCAGGAGGGAGAGGGTATTTATAGGGAAGAGGTGGAACATTTCCTCCCTCCGGACTATACAAAATAAAACACCTTTAAGACTAATAATTTAATGAACAACCCGTATTTGTATACCCAGATGTTCTGAACAATGTCCGTCTGTATATTCCTTTGGATTTGCAAGGGCGGTGAAATGAAATTTCATGGCCCGCTGAAGTTAATGGGATTTGTTTACCTCAGTCTCTTGGGCTGTGCTACAAAGCCCATGGGTTAGTTTGCTGTTTCTGAGGAAGGGTGGGATTTGATTTCAAAAATCTTTGTGACCTTCAGTATATTTTCTATTTTGTGGGGAGAAAAAACTTTCTTTTTGGAAATGCATGGTGATGCTCTGAGTTTTGCAGTTAACAGAACGGACAGATCTTCACCTACAACGAAGCAGCCATTTTGATTTTCTCCAAGGTTTGTTATAAAAGATTTCGTCCTGAAGCTTGAGTTTGGGGTTTTGTTTATTTTTTTTCTGTAAGGAGCTGTGCTTAGAAGCAGCTGCTTTGATTTACTGTGATTCATGTGACTTTTGCCTTCATTTCGGCAATGAAATCCAGATCGAGTTAAAATTCCTGTAGCTATGATGAAGCCTTCCCAGCGATCTGTAATCAGGTGGATATTTCTGTGCAATATTTTAAACACTTGGAAAGATTCTCAGTGGTGAAACTGGTTGTGCAACTATCCAAGATTGTATTTTGCCCTCATCCCATGCAGGACATTATAGATTAGGTTTTTTTAAACACCCTGGAGTGCAGTCTTCACATCACAGGCATGGGAGGGCACTGATAACATCACGTCAGCCTTTTTTTACTTTACGTTGTCGGAATTTAGCACCTGATCTTTATTAAATTTTCTGTTTAATATAATTCTAGCTCACATAGTCAAAGTTCATCATTCAGACTTGACTGCAAAACAGATTAGGCTGGGATTAGTTGTGAAAGTTGATTGTCATCTGTCACGAGGAAGATAACTTACTGCTGTCCTGCTGTCAATCTGTAGGTGTTTGGGTTGATTTAAAGAGGGGAGTGGGAGCTCTTCATCTCCCCATCTCTGGGCTGTAGTGCCTGGGCTGAGTGGAAAGAAATGTGTGTTCTTCCTTTTCCTGGATTACTGCAATCTCCACCACCACTCATTGCAATCTGATTATCTTGTAGTTTTTATCTGGAAAAGGAGGTCAATAATTTACATCGGTTACAGAAAAGCTAGGCTGGGGTTCGTTCACAAAATATCCTGCTCTGCAGCCATTCGCTATGTTGACAGTGACAAATCCCACTGCAGGCTCCATGAAAAATCTTTGTGTTTCAAGTATTACAATTTGGAGTGATTTTTTTTTTTTTTTTTCTTGAAAACAGACTTTTCTTGTAGAGTCTAACATGTCTTACAAATATGCAGATAGTATAAGTAGTGCTTAGAAATAACACTTCTGCTTTAATGTAAATGTCAGGACAAAATCAAGAACAGTGAAAAGATGACACATTTTCTGCTTTTATCCTGTTTTAGAAAAACCTTTCCCTGTTCACCTTCTCATAAAGGTTGAATAGATCTCTCTGACTCTATATTTGAGAGTGAGATAGTGGTAATCACTAAAACCTAGCACCCCAAAGCACTTTTCATTACCCATGGTGAAATCTAAAGACCACCTTTCTCTATTAATTTCTTCTTTGAATCAAGAGAGGTTGACGAGTTGTGACTGAGGGCAAAATTTGGCTTTCAGTTGTTTTCTTAAAGTTGCTTAGACTATAATGGGCAGCCTTATGCCTTTGCACTGGGGAAGCGCTCTGCTGCCTTCATATTGTTACAGCAAACTCAGTGGCTTTACGAGGGTCGTTGCCAAGAGGGTTGTTAATTTTGGCTGAGGAGCTCTGTTTAATCCCAACCGAGTTTGGAGCTCCTATGGAGTCTGTTTCGGCTGTGCTGTCTGATTGTTTTCCTGTGCAAATACGGAGTTTTGCAGGTTATTTTGCTAGTGTTGTGTTTGATCAGGAAAATGCTATTATTGTGTGCAACGGGCAGATTATCAAAGGCTTTTATTTGCCATTTTTCTTATGGTCATATTTTTGAAGGTCAAAAAAAGTAAGTTGTATTTTGAGTTCAATACTGATACCATTGTCCCCCTGCATTGCAAACTATTTCAGAGAAAAAATGTTTCCTGCTTGGCATGGGGTGATTTTCACAGGACTCAAAACTCTTAACTAGTGATGCTGGAGACTTGTAGAGTCTGTGTTTGGTGGGATTGTGCTTTCTACCTCAGTTCTTTGAGATGCAGGAATCGCCTCTGCCACGGCTGGCTGTCGCAGCAGGGGGACCAGAGAGTGATGGAGCCGTGCCCGTGCTGTCTGCTGCTTCTCAGGCTGGTGGTGGGATGCGACGGAGCCATTGGTGACCCAGCTGGGAAGAAAAAACAGTAATTTTTAGTGCTGTTGTTTGAAGAACTTTGTTGTATCTAGAAAAAGATTGACATTTGTTGGCAGAGTTTGTAGTGGGAATGAAACATCAGATTTTTACCTGGAAGTGGGAGTCAGGAGCTCCAGGAGAATTTTAGGAAGGTCTTTTGGTGGTCTTGTCAAATCAAGAAAATTGTTTGGTTTTAGAAATGAGAGGCATTGATGGCAATTAGAGGTAGACAGCTTACAAACTCCTGGAAGAATATGTGGGAAAATATTTTGCAGAGATGTATCAAGTATATGTATCTCCTATAAATCCATTCAAATCAGAAATGAAAAGACAGAAAAGGAAGAAGGTCAAGAAAGGAGAGAGGTAATGTTTTTTTTTTTTTAAAACAAACACAAATAATTTCACTTACATTATACCAATTCCCTCAGCAGTCCTTAGGCACCTTCCTGTGCCTTAAGGAAAGTACAGGAAAGGACAGTGATTCATTAAAATAATTCCTTAATTGATTGGGGGGGGGTGTGTTGGTTTTGGGTGTTTTTTTTTTTGTTTTGTTGTTGGATTTTTTTGGTTTGTTTTTTTGAGTTTTTTTTAACCATTGACTTCAGTCTCATAGTATCACACTTCGTGAACTGCAGTGGGCGTACGGGGTAGTGGTATCGAATGCTCACCTAGAAGGGACAAGCCTAGAGAAGAAAAACTTTTCGAAGCTTCCGACCGGTGACACCGAGCTGCTGCTCCTCCTGGTGCAAATTCAGCGTGAAGCCCACGGGGCAGCACTGGTATGTCCCTCCCGGGCCAAACACTGAACCTGCCGCATCCCTCAGCTGGTAGGGGTAGTGCTTTAGATCAAGCACTTCAACACCTTCGTCGGAGACGTGGACCAGCAGGATGGAGTGTGCCCTCAGCAAGTTTGCCGATGACACCAAGCTGTGTGGTGCGGTCGACACGCTGGAGGGAAGGGATGCCATCCAGAGGGACCTTGACAGGATTGAGAGGTGG
>VXBL01008946.1:10424-97929 GCA_013400195.1 Aramus guarauna | reverse complement strand
TGGCCGCGTTCAAGGCCAGGTTGGATGGGGCTTTGGGCAGCCTGGTCTGGTGGAGGGTGTCCCTGCCCATGGCGGGGGGTGGGAACGAGATGGGCATTGAGGTCCCCTCCAACCCAAACCATTCTATGATAAGCTGGAGAGGCTCAAGATTTTTAGCCGCCAAGATAGAACCTTATTACTAGCTGTCACACACACCAGGTTTGCCAGAATGAGGAGGCACTGCCACGTAGCGTACCTCCATCTGTCTCGCACACGGGGATGCTGCGTGCCTGCCTGCTTGAACAGGAGTTTTTGTCTATGCCGGCACAACTTAGAAGAGTGCTTTGAAATTGCAGCCTGTAGCATTGAAATTATGCTAATAAAAATAATCAGAAATTTACATAGCTATTCTTGGTTAGCCACTTTTGTTACGGGTCAGCTGTGCCATTTTAAAAGTGTACTTGACAAAAAGACAGAGGGGTGACCGCTGCCTGTGGCAGCCTGCGTAGCCAGCCCTTGTTTATCCGCAAAGCTTTTGCTGTCTTCTCAAACCCACGTAGCGTGCTGGCTGCTGTTACAGAATAGCAAAAGGAAGCTGCTGAAAATACAAAAATAAGTATTTTGACACAGAAAACAAGCTAAAGCAAGTACGAAAGAGAGCGCTGTAAGAAGAGGTCCTGTGTATAAGCAGTTTGTTGTTCCAGCAGAATCAGATTGGGCTTTCTCTGTTTCTGTGGGTTATGTCATTGTTTAATTTGGTGTTCCTTCAAACCAGCCAGCTGCAGCCATATGCAGTGCATCGCCTCTGTTATCTTCTTTGTAAGAGGTACAAAGCACTTTCTTAAGATGTAAAACGTATGTGATAGAGATGAGGGATTGCTGTATTTTACTAAGAAAGCCCTTTTCTGCCTTCTAATGGACCAACTGCGTGTTCACAGTAGGAATTCACTCAGATCTTTAGCCAATAAAGTAGGAGTTGTTATTGCTGTCTTCCAGCAGTAGCAGGAACGAAGCAGAGAAAAACAAACCCAACATGTCACTTTACACTCCGTTTGTCCCTTGCATCCAGCATTTCGTTTCCCTTGTAGGTTACTACTGATCTTATTTTCCTTGCTCCATCCCAATGAAAAATATACATCAAAACAATATTAGGGAGCAAGGAGGACTGAATGCACTTACATTTCTTTTTAAAACACGTTTTAGCAGAAGTGACTTCATTGCATATGTTTGAGTGCTTCCATGTCTGCTTGATGTGAAAACATCTGATGCTTATCCATGCAGTAGCAGGAATCTTTTATTAAAGAAGCAGAGACACAAAGCATACGATGTGAATTTGCGCTCCAGGTATTTTGGAATATCCTGCCCCACTGACAGGAGGATACTGAAGCAGTCAAGGTGAAACTAGCAGGTTAATAGATACGGACTATCACCAGGAAATCTCTGAAACAGTTGATTAAATTCATGCCTAGTTTATAGTGGCATTGAGGCAGATGCTTTGGTTATACTTTGCTTTATGGGATGTGAGTCAGGATGGCTAGAGATTTATTTTTTTCTTATTTGAGACCTGAAAATGTAAGTTTCTGGGATTTATGCAGCATTTTTGGTTTGCCTTCTGTTATTCAGGAAGTGGACTGATTTTTTGCTACCTGTGTATGATTTGGTCAAATATTGAAAGATAAGCTCATAGACATCAAGTAAGGCATTTTAGCAGGAGAATTAAGATAGCAACAGTAGGAAGGCTCTTAGAAATGGAAAACTTGTGTGAGGTGCTCATACACAGCCATTTTTTAAGAATTAGAACATATTTCAATGATTGGATCTTTTCTTAAAGTAGGATAACATTGATCTCTCTACCTTGGACGTGGGAGCTGCAGTTGTGTTTTATCGCTAGTGGTTTTAGTGGCTTTCATGTAATTAGCAGAAATTTGAAATACCTAATATTTAGAAATCTCATCCAGGTATTTCTAGGCTTAATTAATAATCTTCCTTGATGTATTATATTTTAGCATGATGTGATTGACTGTTTTGAATAGAAACACTTCTTTCACAAGTTGTTTTTTTTTATTCTAAAGGGCTCCCCATTTTGCCTGTTGTGGAAGTGGTGCCGAGAAGAGCTGCATAAAGCACTGCGTGTTCGGTGTGGCACTGGATTTTGTAATGCCTCTCAGTATGACATCTGTTAGCCAGCACATAGCCTTGCAGTTTATCCGTGACCCTGCCCTGCACTGGGCTGCCTCCCTGGCAAACTGGAAAGATGCATCAAACTGGATTAGGGAGGAATCTGTCCTAGGTCTAATTTTATCCAATATTTTCATTAAGGACTTGAAGGATGGAATAAGGATTGATGCTTATTAAATTATAGTCCCTATCAGGCTCTGATAGGGTTGAGAGTGATGTTTGGATTAGGGAGGAGGAAGGAGGAAAGGACATGAAAAATAAAATGGCCTTGAAAGAAAAACAGTTTGATCAAGACAAGAGCGATGTATTACATTCTAGCCAGTCCTTCTCAGACCTGCTTTTTGGTTTTTTACTGTGTCATAGTTCTGCGCGGTAGTTCTGGGAGGTATAGGAGACTACAAAAATTAAGAGTCAGGTTGCCCTGTAGACAAAGAGATGAAGAAACCTCAAAATGAGCTGTGTAAACAGGTACGTCGCTCCTTGGTGCTGCCAGGGTCTTGGCTTGGAGTGGGCTGGTCAGGGCTGGTACTGCATCTTCAGAAGGCTGGAGAGGATTTAAAAAACATTCCAGAGGACAGCAGTAAGTGAGATCTGTGGTCTGGTAAATACAGGTATGGAAGCAATGATCTTGCTTTGTTTAAAGAGAAAAATGCCGTCGAAACAAAGAAAGTGGTGATGAAATCATCCGTGGTGGGTGTGCAGGAAAGGAGTAATAAGTTTAAGGTGCAGCAGGGAGAGATGAGGAGATAATCTTCCCAATGATGAGCAGAGTTAGATACTGTGGTAGATTGTCTCGCCAAGGAAGTTTTGAGATTGCCGTGATCACAAGGTGGGAGGTTATTTATTTAATTTTTATTTATTTTTTAAAAAATGGGCTAGGTAGACCTCTCTCTGCAGTGGTTTAGGTAGGGATGATCGTGTTTCAGTGTAGGAGGATGAACTTGATGACCGTGTCACATCCCCTTCGGTCCTGCTTTCTGTGACTCAGCCGCGGCGCGGCATCTGCTGTTGTAGGTTTGTTCTTGTACAAAGAAATTTTTTTTGCTGTGTATTTCTACAATTCTCTGAAATTAAAAAGTCTGTATGTGATCTTCTTTGTCTTAAGCTTTGACGCTGGCAGGCAGTTCACAAAGGAGCTGGGCTGTGTTTTGAAGAGTTCATTGTCTTGCAGGTTGTAGGTTGTGTTGTACGTGACTGATAAAAGATCTTTCCTAACATTAAAGCTGGTCACAGCCCCAATAAATCTGGAACAAATTCTGAGAAAGCATGTCATGTTATGACTGGCATATCTGTGAGCATGGAGCTCTGCTTGAGAATTAGACTAAAAGTTTGCGAAGTGCTGGTGCTGATGTCATTCCCTTGGAATGAAAAGGCTGTTGAAACAGTAAATACTTTCTGTGGCCAGAAGCTAAGTCTTGAGCTGGACCTTTTCCTCTCTGCAAAGGAAAGAATGCAGAACAAACCTAAAATGTGTATTTGCAATGGGAAAATCTTAATTAGTTTAGAGCTTTTAGCTATTTCAAACCATTTACATACACAGCTGCTGTTAATGCAAACATGAAAACTATTCATGGAAACTTCAAACTTACCTTGAAATGACAAGGGTTTGGGGGTTTTTTTCCTTGTTTTTTTTGAAGCTGTGCTTGGTGTTCAAAAGTATGGTTGGAAAGGTCTGAAAATTACACTTGTACTGTACGTGCAGAAAGGAACATAGGCGCAGGCTAGGAGAAGCAGATAATAAAAGGCTTTAGTTCAGCAAGACTTAACATTGAAACCCTGTTAGCACCAAACAGCTGCTGGGAAAGCATTTGATTTTCAGGGGCATTTACTCTTGGTTGTATCTGTGGAGTTTTGATTATGACCCAAAACTCGGAGGTGGGGGGAGATGACCAAAATACAAACTGAGTTGTGGTCCAGGTCTCAACCAGCTGGCTTCTCTGCTGCGAAAGGTTAGTCTGAAACATTGGATCCAAATAACCCACAGCCTGGGGATGAGAACCTAATGCTGTGGCTTGGGACAGCTATAATATCTCTCAGACACTGAGATCTACAGGATAACTCAGATTTTTGGACTGTCCCTCAGAGGACCCCATTGAGCATTCACAAGGAATTCATCTCCACCCCCAGCTTCCTCCTAGGAGGAAGAGTTTTGCCATGGCAGATGTGGGGAACAGATGTTGAGAGGAAAAGTTATAACGGGACGATGACCTGAAGTGTTAGTTGGGCTCTTCCTTGACGTGACTGAACTCCTGTTCTCCATGGCAAAGCAGGAAAGCAGCGTGTCCGCTCCTGGTCTCTGCACACCCCGGTGTCAATGTCAGGCGGTTGACTTACAGAGCTTTTATGTGTTCCTGTCAGATATTCAGTGCTCAATTAGCTGAGGAAGAGAGAGAGATTTAAAAGCAAATTGGCTATCTGTTATCCAAGGACATTTAGTGCTAAGTAGGTGAATCATGCTCAGCCACCTTTCCTGAGCAGTTGTAGGTAATTCTTCTGAATTTTAGTCTCCTGTTTTACATCAGGGCTTCCCCTTCCCTTCCTCCTGTTCTTCCCTGCCTTTCCATGACGGCATCTGTGATGTCTGGGAGATGCTCATGCTCCTTGTCCCTAAATGCTCCAGTGAGCCGATCTAGTAGAAGAGTCCTCAGTGGCTGATGAGTAACAATAATAATGAGCTAGGAAAAAAGCCTTTTCACCAGTTCCGTATTATCAGCGTAGAGCATATAAGATTTTTCTCTGATGTGATGTTGAGATTGACACTGAATGTGTTATGAGAGACATTGGCAGGTAAGACCAGCTTCCTACTGAGGCAGAGATTCACAACAGGTCTCGTTCTCCTTAGCTTAGCCTAGCTCAGGAGGCTGTGAATAATTATGTTTATTACTGAAAGGAGATCAACCATCCATAGAAGCCTGAGAATTTTATGGCTCTTGAAATGGGAAACTAAGTATTTGAAATACTGCAAGATGATGACAATTCTGGGAGCTACTTTCTCTCTCCCAAAAAGGTTGGCTTCAGTTTTATTAAGTTTTTCCAGAGGCAGTTTTGCAGGTTGGGTTTTTTTTGTTGTTGTTGTTGTTTTCTAGCTTTCAGACAGATAACCTCTCTTGAGGTCCTCTTCTCCCGTGTGTATTTGTTGCTTTCTGTCTTTAATTTACATTTGCTCTCTTTTCACAGGGCATTACCTACTATTCGTGGGGTTTTTTTTGTTTTAATTCAGTGCGGGGCTCTGAGGCACACACTGTCCTTTCCATATGGTACAGTGATTTCAAAGCTTGTGATGAAAGGGCACTTCTTACTATAGAGTTTTCTCTCTTTGCTCTTGTTCTTGTAAAATGATTCTTGGCATTAGCAAATCAGCAACACAGGATACGTCAGCTCTATACACGTGAAATGGTTGGGGTGTGTGCTGTGTGTGCAAGTGATGCCTTGCACCTTTGCGGTCTCACGTGTGAACGCTCGGGAGGTTTAGCACGGGGGGGTATCTGACATAGTTGGTCAGCATATGTGCACCATCTGATACATCTTAGCATTTAGAAAATGGGATGCAGCGTCCATCCATATATATATATACATGTATTATTCCACAACTATAATTCTTAATTTGTTTTTGCATTTACATTGTCACTTTAGGTCTGTGTGTGTCCCATTCTCTCTCTCTCTGTGTCCCTGAAACCTTTGAAGAAGACTTCTCTCCTTCCACCGCTGGCTTATCTGTATAAACTCTTGGTGACATAAATATCCAGTGTCCACATAAATATCCATGTCTCCTTAATAACTCAAACCTACAGTGTACCTGGTACTCAGAGCTTTCTTCTTGTGAACAAGCTACCTATTTGGGGAGCTAATATAAGAAATTTCCTTTGCAGAACTCTTCATTGAGAAGTCTGATGTGCTCCTTTTTCAGTTATTTGCTGGGTATACCCTGCTCCCTTAGGTCTTGAAGTCAGTTCCTGTATTTGGAGCAGTTTGAACCTTCAGCCCTGACCTGCAAGGGTCAGAGGACTTAGTTACTATACAAAGCGATTGTTCCTCACAGGAGAGGGAAGTGAGATTTCTTTGGGCTTAGGGATTTATTTTCCTCTCCTGCTTAGTGCGACACAGATAGCACCCTTGCTAGAAAGCAGACAGAGGAAAGAAAATTCAGTCCACATGTTTGCGATTTAAGGTTGAGAATGATTCACGCTTAGCTTCTGGGGGTTGTAATTAGGGGTGACATAATAACCATAAACTTTCAATAAAATAGTAGCAGCACTTTTGTTACACTCTGTAGCTGCAGAAGCTGCTTCTGATTAGCATCCCTTCGAGATAAGCCTACAGGACCTCTGCAGTTTCCAGATCTGGATCCAGGCTTTTGTGGCACAGTCCTACTTCTGTACTAATGCTGAAGGGAGCCCTGAATTCTGAAATACCCCAAAGTTTGATGGCATTTTTACTTGGATCAGCATTTCAGCCTTTTCCTTTAGCCATTTTAGTCCATTGGTGTATTTTTCAAGTCAATATTTTCTTATGCTGGCTAATCCTGCCAGTTTATACACTTTATAATACACTCTAAGGGTTATCTAGTATGGAAAAAACCAATCGTGCTATCGTCCTCCTGAATTATTGCTACTCCATTCTTTTTCCAAGTGGCTGAGACTAAAAGGAGTCCAGGAATGCATGGAGCAGGAGATCTGTCATTCCCACTCCACACCAAGGTGCATTCTTGTAGGGAGAGATGGGCATTTACGCTGGAGTTCTGCCATCAGCGTTCAGCCAATTCTATTTTCTGGCAGCCCAGCACATGGAATTTTTAAAAAGATGATGTACTTTTTTAAAGCAGGTCACAGACAAAAATAAAGACACATTCTTGGGCTACAAGAAGTAGGTCAGGCTTCGGGGGAATGATTTGTGAAAGCTGTTGATCTGATCTTACCGGTTTTTCTTTATTAATATTTTTTGCTTCCTATGCCAAATTTGTATGCTTTTTGTAAAGAGGTCCTGGTCACTTTAGGTGCAGTGTATTCTTCTGCTTTGGCTAGCAAACTTTTTACATTCACTTTAAAAAAAAGAAAAAAAAGGAAAAAAAAAACAAACCAGAAAAAATATGTTCCTAGTTTTCCATTAGAGAATACTGTAGTGGAAAGTGAGGCCTCTCTGTGCTGCGGTCCAAAAGGAATAAAGCTGCTTTGTGTCACCTCATTACTCTAAGCTGATGTTTTACCTCAAGACTTCTTTTGGGGGGGAGGATGGGGAAAAGGCTGATTCCACCACTCAGATGACAGCCTCTGCAGCACTTTCTCTGTTCAATTAATCTGTCTAATTTAGGGGAAGTTTTTCGCACCTTGCGCTTTGATAACGCTGTGTGTAGCCCCTGCAAGAGCTGCTCTGCCAGGCGCAAGGCTCGGGGAGGGAGGGCAGATTACCTGAATTAGCCTGGCGTGCCGTCATTACCCCGTAGTTAAAGGTGGCTGTTGAAAGAGCTTTGAGCGTTACCTGATGACAACATCGAAGGGCAGGTAGCTGTGGGGTGGGTGCTGGGGCTCGGGGCAGGCACCTTGCGCAGCTCGGCTGGGCTGTCCCCGCGTGGGACGAGGATGCTCGTCCTCTCCGTAGGTAGGCAGCCCGGTGCTCTGGCAAGCAGGCGGATAGCCCAGCTCCACAGCCAGCGGAGTGAGGATGAGTTTGGTTAACAAACCAGGATTAGGTTCAGCAGTTACTGAGCTGTAGAAATCTCTGGGCTTCTTCCATGGCCAAGCTTTGGAAGGAAACAGGGTGGTTTTGCTCTGTGAAAGCAAATCCCAATTAATAACATTGTTTGTGGACACCTCTACATATAATCAGAACTTTCTGAATATCTGCAATTACTGGAAGTTTCGTTCCCTCCTTTTTCTCTTTTGTAACTTTTTTAATATTAATCCATGTAACAGCATACCTTAAATTCACAAGAGCAAAACAGCTGATGCTCCCATGCAGGTAATGTGTTTGTCTCTCTCCTATTTACAAATTTATGAAGAATTATTGACATTGCTGACATATTTGTTTAATTTTTGGTCATTTATTTTTTTCTTCATATTTCCACGTTCTCTATTTTACAGAATTTGAT
The DNA here is from genome assembly GCA_013400195.1 of Aramus guarauna. NCBI lineage: Eukaryota > Metazoa > Chordata > Aves > Gruiformes > Aramidae > Aramus > Aramus guarauna. Next base: position 89,687 of record VXBL01008946.1, on the reverse strand, counting down.
TCAGAAACAAAAAGGGTTCAAGACATTCTTTCTGCAATGGAGAAACCACAGGTATGTGATCCCAAATTACCACACGCACACAAAAAATAGCAAATGTGATAAGTAGATTGCATCACAACACACTGGTGATTTCACAGGGGAGCACCTCTGAATTTTTTCCTTAGTAGATTGCTGCTGCTTTATCTATCTAACTAATTTTGCTGGGATATACATTTGAAGCATCTCTTGCGCTGGTGGGTATTTGTGGGCTCTGCCCACTGTGGGCATTGCACCAGTCACCTGTTTCCAGAGAACAACTCCCGGTATTCATTCTGTGATGGGGACCCCTGTGCACTGGGGAGATTTACATAGCTCCTACCCCTCTCCCCTGGGTTTCATTTTATTTGGCATGAGCCATTTATGTCTGTAATCATGATTAAATTAAGCTAATGCTATTATTCAATGGCAATTACTGTATTCTACATTTGTCTGAGCCGTAAAAGCATGTGAATTGTAATGGAATTGAATCACCATGTAAATAACCGTAATGCTGGGAGTGACCACAGTCAGGTAAGGTTATTAATAAATCTGGTTGTCAGTCCTTTGAATATGATGTTTTTCTAGTTTGGTGTGTCAAATGAAAACCAGAAGTGTCTTGTGGGTCTAAATGAATGGTCCAGAGAAGCACTTGAAGAAGCAGTCACGAGGCAGAGGGAGAGGGCTGTGCTTTGGGAGTTTTATCTCCTTTGCTCTGTGAGAGCTCAGGCCTTTCTCTCTCTAGCTGGAAAGCTAGTAAACAAATAAGCAAATAAAAATAATTTTAAAAAATGGTTGGAAAGCTCACCTAAAGACTGGGTTCAGCAGTAGCTGATAGAGGCTGATATAAAGAAATTCTGCGGTGGGAGCGTGAAGGGGTGGCTGTTCCTTAGGTGCAGAAGTGGCAGAGCTCAGGGAGAAGTAGGCATGAGCACCGGCTGAGTTTTATTTTTAGGCTCTGCTCTCTTGGATGCTTTTATTCTAAATAAATACAAAAGGCGTTCAGTCTTAAATTGATCAGTCAGTAGGTGTTGGATCCTAGTGTCGTGGCATCTACAAGAGCAGGTTCAAAGCCAGCCAGAATTTAAACCAGACCTGCAGAGATGATCAATACCAGGGGGCTACAGCCTGAGTTTCTGTTTGCAAGAAGGAACGTTGCTTTTTTTTGTGTAGAAACAAGAGACAATAATAAGCTGAAGTCTTGAGAGACGAGTTTCTGGGAGATCAGAAGGGAAGAAAGTGCACTTAGCACAAAATTAGGCTAGTTTATTGTGCAGTAAGTCAGTATTTTTGTACTGAGGACTACCTGAACGTTGTTCATCTGGTAAAATGCCACAGCTAGATGCCTTTTACAAAGATCTGGAGAGCTGACATGAAAAATGTGTTGTTTCATACTTACATCTATAAAGGTAAGAAGCTACTTGAGCAGTTTGCAGGATTCTGAGTTCTGCACAATTAGATTTATGGTAACCAGAGCATTTAAAGCAGAGGGAAGCAAAAAACCAAAAATAGGCAAAAATGGTTTTCTTTGAATCATTTGAAAAATAGGAATTAAAAAAAAAATCTAAACCATGACAAATGCTAGTTCAATAATAATGACATTTAGTGAGAAGATGCTGGAGATTATCTACTATTCTCTCTGAAACTTTGACATTTGTGAGTAAATAAACTCGTAGGAATCTCACAAACCATGAGTTGCTATGAATGATTATGTGTGTGCCTAGTCAATATTATATCTGATAGAAATATATCATTACGCATAAGTAGTCAACTGGGCCATATTTCTTGGTAAGCCTTATGCATATATGAATGAAAAAGAAAACAATGTATAGAAAACAATTGTGTGAAAAGAAATGACACAACTGAAAGGGCACGGAACAGTAAGTCGGTGGGAAGCAGAGCGATGCTCTGTCTGCAGCACGTGGCTTTGATGTGTCCAAGGGAGCAGCTCTCCGCACCATCGGCGGTGGTGAAGCTGTCTGGAGGGATGAGTCCTCTGAGCAGCTCCCGCGGGAGGCTCCCCAGCCTTGAGTTCGACCAGAAAGCCAAACGAAGAGCAAAGCTCTTCCATAAGACTGAGAGTTGGGTTTGACCTCAAAGCCTGATCTACTTGCAGTTTAAAAAAAAAAAGAAAATTCCATTCAAACACAATCAATTCCCCCTCCCACACAGGGCATCTAGACAGAGCCAGATCCTAGAGTAAGGGCAGAGTACAGGAGGAGTGTTTTCCTAACAGGTTGTATCTGGTATCTTTAATCTAGCTTGCCCAGGTACCTCCATCTGACAAAGTCTCTCTCATCTTTCCGAGTACAAAAAATGCACACTTTATAAATTACGAATTTATAAAAAGTCTATTTTCAGTAGTAGATGTCACCTGTTTGAGACACGTGCAACCAAACTGTGAATTTAATCATAATTTTGTCCTTTGACAGCAAAAATTTTAAAAGCAGCTTTTTGGTTTCTTCCCCACCCCCCATGTTTTTATTTAAACTGAAATATATTTTTAATTCACACTATCGCAGACAAAGTAAGTGTTCTCCAAAGTGAACACCTCGGCGAGGGAAGGGAAACTTGACTCTGGGTTTCCGAAGTGGCGGGGAGGGGGGGGGCTGCCGAGCGGCTCGAGGGGACATCACCTCCCGCCGGGAAACGCCGCGGGTCCGTGGAGCCGGAGCTCGAACACTAGTTTGACTTTCCACAAAGCATCCTGCCTGCTCCTGCTGACTTGCTCTGCAGCAAAACTCATATTTAATCATCAGGATTTTTGCCTAAAATTGCAGGATTAGAGCCGTAGCTTAAAAGCAAAATCTCGACCCGGTGATAACCGTGAATTCATTTGACCCCCAAGTCTTTCAAACATTGCCCTCGAGGGAGTAAATGAATGTTGCTTGCAGTGTAGTTCTCACACATACAATGAGCCCCGAACCACACGATGCCTGTGAATGCTAACCCGGAATTTGAAAGATAATGAAAGTTGTACAGAAACATTGTTCGTTACCTGAAAGACGGGAAGGACCGATATTCATCAGTCTTGTAACCTTATTAAAGCAGTGCAGGAGCTAGGATTCTTTCCCAGGGGCTTTTATAAAATAATTATTTACACCACCGAGTTTTGGTAGCGTAGAAAGCAGGCATTTACTGTGTAAACTGAGAAGTTTTCAGAAACTAATTAATTGTGCTTTTCACCAGACATACAGAACTCCTTGTGGGAGAATCTTTTGTTAGGTCTTGGCTGAAAGGCCAAGTCAGTCCTGTTCAAAGCGAGCACAGCAATTTTGGGGACAGATGAGACAGGCTGGGGGAACCAGAAAGCCGCACAAAGGTTTACCTGCCCAGCCTGTGAAGAGGTGCTCTGCCTGCTTGTAATTTGGTTGGATGAAATTAGGGCACCATTAATGAACAATACACTGTTTGGGGTTTTTTTTTCTTGCGGCTAAGGATTTATGCCTGCAAGTTCAGCAGTGACATTCAGCCCACCATCGTGATGTTATTAGCTGGGCTGTTCCTGGCAGCATGGAAAGGGCTGGTCCAGATCTGTTCGGTATCTTTTGAAAGGTGCTTGTTTTCCCAGGTGTGAGTGAGAAAAGTTGGAGTTAAAGCTACTGAGCTGGTTTGCAAGTACCTGCTTGTTATTCTCAGCATATCGTAACCCCATTTATTTAACTTGCCCTTTTTCACAGCAAAGGTAGAGCTTCCCGCTCCAGGTAGGAGTTCCTTGGTGAAGTTAAGTGGTGGCCTTGGCCGTGAAATCAGATATTGAAGAGTTACACCTTTGGCTGCTAAACGTGATGCGATATCGAGCCTGTTAGTGGGTGAGCAGCAGATAGGTTTATCTCGAGCCGCACAAATAAATCCGTTCCCAGTGCTCGCGCTGGCGTGCCCAGTACTGCTCTGCTTCCTATACCCACGGAGTGCATAGATTTACCTTTTCTGACTTTATCATGCAGGCAGTGACCCCTCGCTTGCTTTACTGCACTCGCTGTGTGCACTCAGTGCAGCTAAGAATTGTATTTAATGATTTCTGGTGTTTATTTTTAAGCCTCCACCAGCAGTTACTGTGTACATACCCCCACCAAGGCAGGCCAGCAGCCGCTCGGATGGTGGAGCTGGAGCGGCTTAGCAACTGGGTTTGGATTTTTATCCTCTGCATGGAAATGTCTGCACACTGACTGAAGAATAATAGTCTTAACAGTTTCTGGCGGTTAGTCCACAAGAGACTTTCTCTTATTTTAAGAAATGATAAAAACCTCCTAACTTTTTACAAATTGCTCAAGTTCATGAAAGGCCAGAGTTTTTGCCGTACGCAGAATATATACGTGTGTCCTTGTGAGTAGTCATAGAGAAAAACATTTCAATAGAACATTGGCAGGATATCATGCCTCCAGCTCCAAGTCTGTCTGAATTTATGAAAAACAATTATGCAAGCATATTTCCATAATAAGAGAAACTGCACGTTGATGGGCTGAGCTGGCATGGTAGTAATGTATGTTAAAAAAAGTAGTCGATTTGGATCTTCCTATCCAATTTTCTGATGAAAATTTTATTTAAATTGCATACTTCTAGCTGTAAATATCTTTGTCACAATTTCATTCACATACATGTGTATATATATATAGATCTAAAAAAATTAACTTATCTGTCTTATTTGAATCATTCAAGAGTCTTAGAAGTTATCTAATCCGGTGTCAGCGTTCACTGGTCCAAGTTTTTGAAGTAAACATTGATTTCATAGCATCAGAAAAATGTGACTAGAGCAAAAAATACCATGGAAATTAATACAAGAATTTGCGTGTTCATATTTTTTACAAAAAAAGCTTGATACTACTTAAAACTTTTTGCCTTACAACTTGTTTTTCACTTCAGGTTGAACAGAGGTTTTCTTTTTGGCAAGACTTAAGTGTGCTGCTATAAATTAAAAATCTTTAACTTTTCAGAGGTGTTTAAGATAAGATGAGACGTTTCGTGGTGTCACCTACTTGTCAATCTGTTAAAAACAGATTTACGACTTGCTCAGACATAATCTCCTTGATATATGGGTAACACACACAACAGTCACAGTGCTTTTCAGCTGGAAGCAATGTGTTTTCACGTGAGAAGTTAAATATTCTCCATTATATAAAGATATCTAGAAGCTAGATTTGTAAACAAGCAGTTTACAAGCTGATTGCTAATATTTCATTACCAAATTATTTATGGGTAAGGTGTTTCAGTTGTCTCAAGAAAAGAATAGGAAATATTTAACTAAGTACCTACATCATTCATCTTACACTTTCTGAAATAACGCTTTGCTCTGAGTGTCGGAAAAATCTCTTAAAATGATAGAACCAGTGAAATTTGATGCGAAGGAGAAATGAATAAAGAATGTAAAACCTTCTGCTTTGATTTCTCCTCATGGAGGCTAGCTAAAAAAAAAAAAATCTTTACATTTTCACTATAGTTAAGAAAGAAGAATGTAGTCATTTTCGTTATGAAAATTGGAGAGTTTGTGGCAGAGAGCTTGAGGTTTTGAGGCATCCCTGGGCTTTTTTCAGAAGGCATGCATAAAAATCTTGTGCTGTCTTTCCAAGATAGCCAATGCAACCATTGTTTTTTATTTCTTTTTCTTTTGAGACAGCATAGGGGGAGGGGGGATTTTTTTTTTTTTTTTTTTCCTTCTTTCTTGGCTTGATAACAGAAGGCTGTTCTCTGGGAAGTGCTGATCGGTACGTGCAGCTGATGAGCGATGCCTCCGGCCCCGTGCCAGCCGGCTCTCCCGCTGAGAAAGACGATGCCAGTTCTGTAAGCTCCGTCAGTCCCGAGTTATGTGGACCTGCAGTTCCAGAAGAATACAGCTGCACTGGTGGGGTGATAAAGTTGTTTTGGTGCAGGGGTTTGAGGTATTTTTTTTTTCCATGTTGGATTAAAAGAGAATCCTCACCCATCTGCCGTTGAGGTGTTGCGATAGAGCTGGCCCAGGAGTGACCGTAGATCATACCTGCAGTCTTTCAGGGCACAAAATGATTGATTTGTGGTCTAATTTTTAATTGACAGGTTGTACTTCTGTTACGATTCTCCCTTATGCTTTTGAGTAAGTGTAACATTGCAAATTGAATTGGGGTTTTTTTACTGATTTGCAGTTGAATTATTGCTGCTTCAAATTACAAGAAGGAACAGGATGACTGAAAAAGCCATCAGAGTTTTGTTAGACAATCTCCCTAACAAAAGCTTTAGAAAAATAATTGCATAGAAAACAATCCATAGGATAAAGTCTTTGTTTTGCTTAGTTCTACTTGCCTACTGGTAATGGCCCCGGCAGCAGGAACCTCCAGGATGGTGCAGGACATCCTTTGCTGGATGCTCAGCCAGCTCGCTGCAGGAGGACATCTGTGTTTCTCATCTGTTAGAGATTAGTTTATGCCATGAATCTCTATTTTTGTTTGTGTTGTTGATGACCATTTCAGATCCTTTACTTTTCACCTTCAGTTCTGAAATTTCCTTTTTATGAGAAGTTGATTGTGAAGATGCAAGCAAAACACAAATACTTAAGAGGATAGAGGTTTTCTTGGAATTCATAGTAACCGATGGTTTTTTTTGTAGGTTACAAATATTCAAGCAAGAACAGTTTTACTTTCCTGGTCACCTCCTACCGGCCTTCTAAATGCAGATAGACACAACAACGGTTTGCCTTACGCCTGTACCTACGAGGTTGCCTTATCAGATAAAGGGAGGGACGGAAAATACAAGATAATTTACAGGTAACCGTATCGCTTTTACACTTGTGTTGCTCTCAGTTTGTGTTTTCGTTAGGAATAAATTCTCTTAGCTCTTCAGGGTGTGTTTTGGCATGCCCATTAGTCGCAGAATAAAGGCGCATTTGCAACACCCGGTAATTGCTCCCTCGCTGTCCTGTCAGCCCCCCCTCGGCGGAGGAGCTTGCGGCGAGCTGGCTGAGCGCATGTCGGAAGGTCCCTAATTGCCTTCCCCGGCACGCGGCACATCTTGCGTACGGTGCTGTCTCTCCCATTGCCAATGAAAAGGTTACTTTTTCTCTCATTCTAAATGTCAAAAGCTTTGGTGTACACCGGGCAGGCAGGATAGCTGCCTTCCTAATGGGCTAAATTCGTGTGGACTTGCAGAATTAAGAACAGTAAAGCTTGCTTTTTGAGATAATGAGCAAAAGTTTGAGGGCTTGACTGCTTTGTAGCTTCTTAGGTGAGCAGAAGAAGGAGCGCACCAGTCAGTAGGCTACACAGACTCCCCAGAAAAGCCCGGATACTTGGCTCTCAGCAGTCTTCAGTAAAAATTCTGAGGGATTTATCTGTCTGTCCTTCCAGTGATCCTCTGAGCTCATTCTGTGATCAAGTACATATGGTGTTATGCTTTTCTTTTTCCCTGCTAATGACATCTAGGATAGAAAATTTTGAGATCTGACCTTGGCTGTTGTGAAATAGCTAATCCTTCCCAAATCTCATTAAATAGAGTCCAGGTGGTACAGCATTTATGGAATTACCTCTTGAGACCAAGCTATCTCCTTTCTTAAAATGTTCAGTGAATGAGAGTATTCGTCCTGGCATGCTAAAGGCAGGTCTATGTGAACTGTCTTGGGTAATTTAAAAAGAGCATAATTAACCAGGGAAACGCTGCCTGATCTTTTTTCTGGTATTTACACTAGCTGTTTGTGAGCCAGTGTGAGCATCTCTGTAGGTTAATGTGTGCTGCTGAGCCCTTAAAATGGGAAGGACGCTTTCTAGTACTTCTTGTGCTTGCTGGTGTGATGGCTGCACATTTTCTCCCGGTTATGAAACGTTGTGCATCTGTTTTAAAGCTGCTCGTAGTAATCTGTCTCCTGCTGCTGGCCAGAGTACAGCTATTAGCCTAATGTGGTACGCTCCGTCACGAGCAGCAGTAATCGTTATTACTATAGGCAAAAGAAAGTCTGCAATATGTTGAATACATTGTCTTTGCAAAGAGGTGCACTCATTTCAGAGGGGAAAAACCCTGAATTTGCAGAGCATTGAAAAAAAGAAGGGGTTTTGGTGGATTTCTGGCAGCCCCGCAGGCATGTGCTTTCTGGTTGATTTTCTTCTCTTGATTTTGAGATATCTCCCTGTATTTGTCCAACTCTCAATGAAATATTTCTTTAGGCTAAATTGAGAATGTTCTTGTTTCCTGTATTTTAATAAAATCATGAATAAGCCGAGCACTTACATGAGGTGGCTAGTACTTACAAAGCACTGACCCGTACCTTAATCTTCACAGAATTGGCAACACATGACTGAGCCGAGTGTTCAGTTACCAGCAAACAAACCAAAAGGAAAAAGAATAGCTCTAACTATACTGGCTACGTATGAAATTAATGGATGATATGCTGGGTTTTTTTCCTAAGACGTCTGAAACTCTGTGCTTTTACTTTTCTTGGTATTGAAAGAGATCTGGGTCCGGCTGTCAGGGTATTAATTAAACGTCGTCTTGCTGTGGTCCTCACAGAGAGTGTGGTTCTGGAAGAGAAAGCAGATAAGTGAAACAGTTTTGCAAGAAAATATACTTTTTCCTCTGAAGTTCAATGGCTCTTACTTTTTAGAAAGTATTTTAAAATAATGAATGTGCCGAAAGTACAAAAGTATCGTATCGATTCTGCTCCTTTCAGCTCGGGGAGGATTGAAAAACACAATGAGCTTTATGCAACTATAAATAAAATCTAAGGATAGCATTGAAATAAACCCATATAGCCAGTTTACTGTATAAATTGGGGTGTTAACTACTTTTCTGTTATCTATGCTGAGCTTTATAAAGTTTTCAAGAAACATGAAGTGCATTGACAAATTGTTGATATATTGTTTACTACTGTTTTTCTGTGGTGGGATGTTTTTTTCTTCTTTCAAATCATAATATGAGAGAATCGCTAATCACTGGAAAATCACTAGCTGTGCTAAGTGTGATACTGCTCTTCATAATTTATTGATTTGTTGGGTTTGTTGGTTTGTTTGTTTTTTTTTCCCTGCAGTGGAGAAGAATTAGAATATAACCTGAAAGACCTTAGGCCAGCAACAGATTATCATGTCAGGTGAGTTAGTGTGGCTATGAATGTCACTTAAATATAAACTCTGCAATTATATGAGAATAAATGTGAAAGTTTTTTTCGATCTAACTATACAGCGTAGCTCAAGAATTTCATGGTCACCTCTGTAGGTGTTTTTTCAGCGGCTTTTAAATATTTTTGGATAGTTATAATCTCAGACTTGAAGTCAACGAGAGTGCATTTTCGGTCATGTTGCTATAGTAAGAGGAAAGCCAGACATCTATGTATCTATATTTCTGTCTGTACATATAACAGACCTGGAAGTGCTTGTGTGTGAAAGGGAGATAAGTGAAGCTTCTTCAGACTTTGACTCGAGCAACTAGCATTTCTGCAGTTGCTGTAGCATAGCTGTGCTAGCACTGAAAGTACTCCAGCACAGCTTTTTCATAGATACTCCTTGCTTTGTGGAACAAATCTGCTGATTACGGATCCATCTGAACCATAGTTGTTTCAGCATTTATTAAAAAAAAAAAAAAAAAAGATTCACACTGGCTTGTCTTGATATTTTCAGAGCATATTTCTCTTTGATTCTAAAAATGTGGTTTACATGTTTAGTAACTATTAACACATTCTCAGTTTTGCTCCCTGATGTTTTAAACACCGTCTGTGTTGTTACCTGCTCATACTGCATTTTTTTAAAGACTTTGCTTGAACCAAGGCTTCAAATTCACATCCTGTTCACTTCTGCTCAATATCCTTTAAAAAAAAAAATCCTTTCACTCCTGTCTATTGTTTCCTTCTGTTTTTCCAGACAAGGGCTAGGTTTGGCATGCCTTTTCACATCAAGGCTGCTACTGTTTGTAAAACTTTAAAGAACAAACACTTTGCTTCTGAACTCTAAAAAAGACCTAACACCAAAATGTGTCTGGCTTGCTCTGATATTATAGCTTCTTTTTTTTTTAAGGATACTTTCTAGTGGAGGCCTTAAATGAACTTTTCAAGTAGAAGCACAAGACCAGAGATAACTTTGGGTAAATAAGTAAGAGACCCAGACTCCCACGTTGGGCAGAAGTCCCAGCCCTAGCAGCAAATGGATGGTAGCAAGGAGGAGAAGGTTGTAAAACACTGCTGAGCTTCCTGCCATAAGCAATTGAGCATCACTTTTAAAGCCAGCTTCAAGCAGCAAAGCAGTCACCATGTGCAGTGTGGCGTTGAGATCCCGTGCCATTTTTAGGGGCATTGGGGCCATTTGCCCTGTGTCCTGGCTGACTTCTTTCTCTGTACCTACAGCTCCCTCCGCCTTTTTGCAGGTTTGCCAAATCAGTCGTGAGCAGTTAGCAATAGCTTTTGTTTAGAAAGAAGTGACGGCCAAATATAAGAGTCAGACTTAAAAAGCAGCATCTCTCAGGGCTTCGTCTCTGCACAGACAAGGGCTTCTGCTTGCTCCTGCCCCAGGCACCCAGGACAACCTGTTTTGCTCTGAATGCCCCCCTTGCCTTTCTTCATGTAGTATTATTACCTGGGTCCCTTCAGAGGTGACTGTGCGCAGTGTTTCAGCGACTCGCTGAAGATGCTCGTTAAGCTCATTTTTGCGTGGTTGTATTCCCCGATGGTGTGTGATGCTTAGCTACACGTAGGTACCCCTTGCCAGATGCAGACTCAATTAATTAATTGCATTTGTTTTCACTCCTGGCTGCTAACAGCTGATGGGTAACACAGTGCTATAGCAGTTCTTGTGAACCCCCCCAAAAGGTTTGATTCTACGTAGGTGGCCATTGTACATAAATTACTCTTATCTACTGAAAACAAATTTAGAAATTGCCCTTTCTTAAACTCTACATTCAAGTACACAATAGCTACCGCTAGCTCAGAGGTCATTGTCTGGTCACAGTTTGAACATTTTTTTCGAGTAGAAGACTTCCAATTTGCACTTTTCTTTTGCTGGGTGGAAAATGTGAAGGGAAAAAATAACATCATTAATTTTTCAGAGAAAAGCACCTCATGAGGAAGTGCTCAATTATATTGTATTCATTTTCCCACATTATTTGGTATTGTATATCCCCCTCTGTGCTGATATATAGAGGATTTGCCTGAAATCAAATTTGCTTTGAAGATTTTTAGCTTATCAGAGCAATGTTCCTGAGCTGTGTTAGTTCTAATTCACAGAGGTCCACTAAGTGTTGACCCCTGAGTTTGTACTCGTGGAAGGAGACCAGCAGTTACCACCACTCAATATGGCACATCTGAACCGAGTGTAAACTAGACATTAAAATTTATCCTTTCTTCTCCTGAGTTCATACTTTCTATTGTATCGTGAAGAGGATTTTAGCGCAGTGTGTGAAAGTCTGGCAATAGGCAGGGAAATAGGAGTGGAAAGAAAAGATGATGATAACTCAGTGGTCTGTGGGAGTATTTGCACAAAACACTGTAATATTCCTCTTTGGCTGTGAATTTTTTTGCCTACTTGTGTCAAGTGAAGTAGAATAACAATAGCCACTGGTCTGTGAAAAATCTGTTGTTAGTGGACAGTATCATGGATGCTTGGGTAGTCAAATATTGTGGCTGAAGCAGTGCTGTCTCAACTTGTAACTGTCAGTAAATTTATAACCCATGTAAATGTTGTTTCCAGGGTATATGCAATGTACAACTCGGTAAAGGGATCCTGTTCGGAGCCAGTAAGCTTCACCACTCACAGCTCAGCACCAGAGTGTCCCTTCCCACCCAAACCCTCACACAGGACCAAAAGCTCCTTGACCTTACAATGGAAGGTAGGTAATGCTTGGATCGGGCAAGAAAGCCGTGAAAAAATACAGTTTACTGACAGTGAGCGTAACCGTTGAAAATAATTGCAAGCTGAGACAGTCATTCTTCAGTAAGGGACTTGAACTTGCTGTACTCTGACAAATCCCTCCCCGTGCACTGATTTGACTTTGAAAATGTATGTGTTTCATTACATCCAGCTTCTTCTTGCTATTTGTTAAGAGGTTGCCAAGCTCTGCGCAAACCCCAAGCTTTGGTTTCGCTTTAAACTGTAGTCATTTGCCTGGGGGGAAAATAGTTTTCTCTTATTTCCCAAATCACCTTTTGTTGATTTTTGTTTTGTTTGGTTTGGTTTTTGTTTTTTTTGTTGTTTTTTTTTCTTCATAGGCACCTATTGATAATGGTTCAAAAATCACCAGCTACCTTCTGGAGTGGGATGAGGTAAGTAGTAACTAGTTGAAATAAATACATAAATAAATGGCACTCAGACTTTACAAGGATTTGCTGAGGAAAGAAAAATAATTAAATACAGGGGAGAGCAGAGGTAGGCAAATGAAATCCTGATGACATTAGGCAAGGAGTTGGAAAGGTGAAAGGGGCAGTAGGTGGAAAACTTTTCATTCAGTGTGTTTTATTCAGAGACAAGGTTCTGCTTCTGAACTCTTCAACTTTTTATCACTCGTTTGATGTACTTTATTTGTTAATTAGTATTACTTTTTATTTAATTACTTGTGATGTATCTTAGAGGTCCGTTTGTGATCTCTTTCTTCTGGATGCTGAGTGCAGAATAAAATGCTGTTCCTGCCTCAAAGGAGAAGAGACATCATCTTGCAGCCCTTTCTACAGGGTCAAAATAACAGTGTCCTTTACGTAGTGGCAATTAGTCCCCTTTCAGACACAAATGGAAATAAGTTCTCTGTCCCAGATACCTTACATCGTTAGTGAGCAGCGTGCAGCCGAGGAGAGTGCCAAAAGCAAGAGTATTTGCTGGAAGGGGGTTCTGGTTGTGAGTCCTCTCTCCATCCCCCAGTTCCTTTATGCCTGCTTTCCATCATGCAAGCCATATTTCTACAGAAAGTATGAGTCAGTGAATATCATCTTTGAAGGAAAAAATATGCATTGGGTGACAGAAGGCGGCTGCGCAACACGTAAAGAAAAAAATGTTGAGTCAGGAAATGAAGAGTGTGAAGGGGTGTTTAGTTGTACAGTCTGAGGAACATCTCGAGGTTTTCAGTAGCCTAAAAATAATATTCTAAAGGGAATATTCTGTTACGAGTAGTTTTCCATCATTTCGCTAGTAATGTCTTCCCAGATCATTCTGCTCCATGTTGGACGTTGGAAACCGCTGACTGTGCAAACGTTTATTGTGTGCAGTATCACAGCAAGCAGGGCCTAGGTGATGAGAAACCCACCGAACTAAAATGAAACAATGATTTCAGAATGGCTAGCTGTCCCTCTCCACGTAATGGAAGGGGAAAGATTGTCACTGAAGTGTGAGGTCTGGGAAGGGAGATTAAAAAGACATTTCCCCAAAAGGATGGGCCAGGATGATCCCATTACACCTTCTGACACCTTGACTGTGCTGTTGTGATCTCTTGCAAGGCTCCCAGTAACTTGGAGCCACGGGAACGTAACAGCACTGAGCAGCAAACCAGTGGAAACGTGAATGATTTCAGCCTGCAAAGGGAAGGGAAGCAACAAGAGTTCTTATCAGAAGAAAGACCAGCAACAGACCATTAATACAGTGCATTAATACTTTTGATGTTAATTTTGTCCACATGGAGCCTAGTCATAATTTGGGATGTATGTGAGGGAATTGTAAAATGCTCCTGTCCTTTAAACCTTTAATACTGAGTATATAACTGGAGTTTTGTCTTCAGAAAGAATTATGATGTCTGTTTTTCACAGGGCAAAAGTAGTTTGGCTCAATCTAGCTCATATACCAATGGTGGAAAATGAAGGAATCCCGATTCCCTTAGTGTATTTTAATTACCTTGTTTGCTCTGTAACGATCCTGAAATCTGAGATCCCAGTGGATAGCTAGCCAGCAAAGATGAAAGAATAATGGCCCTGCGCAAATTAATTTGGTACATCTCCAGTGGTTTGACATGACTCCTGACTGAAATGGAGTTGTCCAGTTGTGAGATAGTTAATGCCACAGGGGTAGCTTCGCTGAATTTTTTTTTCCTCCAATATGAGACAGAAATGCAATTTTGAGTTGCTGAATTAAAACTTGCTGTTAAGGCTTATGAAGGAAAAAGTCTGAAGATAGGGGCTGGGTGTGCCTGCATCTGCAGGAGCATCATCTACCTGCGATGGCGAGCTGGGCAAGCTGTTCCACTCCCTTTTTCACATGCCATTGCAAGTTGTGCCTCCGCCATAGGGTGCTGTTAGCTACCGGAGTTACGGCACCCAAGGACAAAAGAGAAGTCACTTCCAATGACCTATACCCTTACGCTTGGTTGTGTGAACTCAACGTAAGCAAAAGCACCAACTTTGTTACAATGCCACATCAAGAAATAAATACATCAGGGAAAAGGAGAACGCTTGCCAGGCAACAGTGAATGCTCTGCCAGATCTCAGCTAGAGCAACATTCATTAGCTACAGGGCACAGAGTAAAATATAAACACGGGAAAATCAGCAATCAGAAGGAAATTAAATTGTGGCTGCAGAGCAGAGGGGGTTTTGCATGAGTGGAGAACAAGAAATCTATCCAATGATCAGGGTAGAAAAACGCCCTAAAATGGCAGTCTGCCTTGAGAAGCTGAGTCCCTTCCTGGGGAAGGACAGCGTGTGAGCGAGCCACGGAAAGCCCTCGCAGCACAGAAGCGCCGTGCGGCTCCTGCAAAGCTGTCGTGCAAAGGCTGCAGCCTCGGACTGTAGAGACAAAACTGGCATCGGGCAGGGGAGACGTGGGCGGTGGTGGGGGTGGTGTGGCGAGCGTGTCCGGCTGCATCCCGGGCAGGCCGGGCTGTTCCCCCAGCTCGAGCTGTGCTACCCGCTCCCGCCAAGGGAGAGGCTCCAGCAGCCCCTTCGCTCCCCTGCGGGTCACGGGTTGTGTCTCTCTGGGGCGATTCAGACCTCGGAGCGTGGCAGGTGCTCAGCAGTATGGCACCTAGTGCCCTCCTGGTTTTACAGTGCAGAGCCATAGTTTATGGCATCTAAAACGCAGCCAGGAGCGTACGTGGCATCACTTCTATGTGCAATAAATAAACTGTGACTGTAAAACGACAGCAGAAGCGGCATGTTTACAGCCCTAGGATCAGGTGAGGTGGCAAATTGTAGCAAGAGGGCAGGGTCTCATCTCTCCCTGGCTGCAGCCGGGGAGTCCCGCAGGGCTGAGGTGCTGCGGTGCCAGCTGGGTGCTGGGGGGGTCTGCCTGAGACCCGGGGTGCAGCGCTCCTCGCCGAGCCCCATGCCACCCCACCTGCCTTCCGCAAGTCCCTGCTCCTCTGGAGCATCGCTCCGGGGACTGGAGAAAGGGGTTTGAGGCAGGATGGGTTTTTATTTTACTGTGTCTTGCTGAGAACAGATGCAGTACTGTTCCCATTCGCTGTCTTTTCTCATCTATAGTTCTGGAATTTTCTCTCGTTAGATGAGCTTTACGTGAAATACGAATGAGTTGCGTTTGTTTCTTTACGGGAATTAGGTGTGTTGTATTCTGACCTTCTTTGATGAGGAGAAGGTTATGCTGCTTAATATGTGCCAGTCCTACCCAACTTCTTGTTCTTCAGTTCCGAGTCGCAGGGTTTTTCCTGACCTGCAGACTCTGGAAAATAGTCAATAAATAAAGCAATTCCTGTGATTCCATCTTTTTCCCTCCCAGTTTGGATTGAATTCTTTGTTAATGTGACTGGCGTTACATGTTACTTAGAAAACACAAATACTTTATTTCTCAGTGCTGAAATAGGTCTTTGAATTATAGTTGTAATGCCTTGCTAAGAAACTCTGTTAGCTTAGAATGCATGAAGAACCATGGGGAATGATCTTCATTCTTTAACAGCAGAGTAAGAGATCCGCTCAGTGAATTGTCACCTGGATAAATAGGATGTACGCTAGCACAGTTTCCATTGACTTCAAAGGAGTTAGGATCAGCCCCTTGGGTGTTTTGGGATTCGGTAGGATCTGGACATGCCTGCACCTCGGGTGCTGGGATTGGCAATAGCAGTCTGGCAGCAAAATCAGTTAAAAGTAGTAATTAAGGGAAACTCCACCTTCTGGCTGTTTTTCTATGAACTTTACAAACCTGAACACTTTAAACTTACAAACCTGAACTAGTCAGTTGATGACTTTGTGCCAGGGTTAATTATTCAGGGTAAGCAAAAAGGCTAATCGGAAAAAATAGCATTGAAAAGATACTGAACAGAAAACAGCGCTGTAAAGGAGGTGATGCTTTCTCCCGATGCCGGCATTCATCAAAATTGGTAAACTGTAACCGCATTGAAAAATGCCGCTGGCACTGCTGCAAGAATCAGGCCTTTGTTACTAATTAGATGTGAATTGATCATTCTGTGGTTAAGTGGTAGTAAATAAATGTTTTTCTTGTGCATGAGGATAACAAGAGTGTCCTATTCATTCTCAGTGGGAAAGCAGAGGGCTGTTCTGAGCCAGAGACAAGGACGTCCCTCTCGTGCAGAGTGTGTCACTGGTTTGTACGTAACTCAAAAGCACCTTGAATTCTCATCCGGTATGCATTGCATTTTAGTTTGCTCGAGAGAGACACAGATACGATACCACACTATTTAAGGATTTGTTGATGGAGAATTAATAACTGAGCGTATATATAGAGATAGATAAATGGAGACAATTTTGTTCTGCCCACAAAGTTTTAAACTTCTCTAGGCTAACAGAGGTGTGCTTATTTATACTAGCTTATTTATCTGCACCATGCGTCTCAGTGACGGTCCACTGAATTCAGATACACGGAGCTCCGTGCTCGTGCTTGGACTGGGTGCGTTCACCTTCCTGCCCTCACAGTCTGTTCTGTGCCTGTGCCGCTCCTAGGAGACACGCAAGGGGAGAGTCTTGGATAAAATTGGGTTTTGTGTGTATTTTAGGGATGCTTCATAGATCCTGTTCTGTCTGCCGAATGTTTGCGTCTGGAGAAAATGCAGTCACTTGTAGAGGAGCCTGCACGGTAAATGCTTTGCAGAGATACTACCAGAGTGAGTTATAGTCATTGGTGGCAGTTTGCTCCACAGCTCTCTGTCAGATTGAGTATCAGTCTGGGGCTTTTTATCGCCAGTACAAACCAAACACAGAAGTTCACGCTGCCTCCTGGTTGCGGATCCGATGCTGGCAGCTTCTCTCCGGTCCGTTGCCGTGAGGCCTTGTGAAGGGCTGTGCTCCAGGCCTGCACCTGCCGCGGCCCGTTCCTTCCCCCGTGCTTGCTTACTCTGCCTGCCGCGGGGAACGCGCTCAGCAAAACCCGTTTAAAATCTCGTAACCCTTGTCTCAATAAACGCTACCTCCAAGAGAAACTTAATCACTCTGTTTTAAGGGAGCGTGTAGCTTGAAATATAGCTGAAATAGCAAGCTGCAGAGCTAAAAATTGCATTAAAATGCTCTGTTAGAGTATTGTGCAAATTCTGATGGATTTGTTGAATTGTTGCTGTTTCCTCGGGCAGGCCCTGAGGATCATCACGGTCTGGGTTGTCCTCGTGAAGAAGAGGGAAGGTGGGCTGGAGAAAGCAGGGCTAGCAAAGAAGCCAGACAGTGTCTGCTCTCCCTCCGAAATCTGTGGATTAGAAGCATTGGCGGAAACGATACAGTATATTTTAAGCAACTTGCGAAACATTATTTAAGGGATTAAAACTTGGATGCCGAGCGTACAAAGAATAGGAGAAGGATTCTGGGAAAGCTGTAAGGCTCTTGGGTGGCAGCCAGTACCAGCCTGCCAGTTGTTCCTGTCTATAATTATGCCAGCATTAGTGCTTTCATAAATCTTGGGAGGGAAGGAGCGGAGAGACTATTTCCAGGCTATTAATGCCAGGATAATTAGAAATATCGGCCAGCCTCTCCAATTAGTGCCAATAGCGTCCGAAATACCAGCCAGTCTGAGTAATTTGAATACCAGTCGGTCTCTGAGTCTGGGGAATGTACAATACCAGTTCTAGAAGAAAAATATATACAATATCAGAATTTGTACTGTTATGATGTTGATGATAATGTAAATATTTGGCAATCTTTGCAAAGTTTTAACCCACTAGTTTGACAAATTGGAGTTTCTTGGTCCATTGCTCTCAGTTCAGGCATTGTGCCGCAGGTGAGATTTTCCATGACTTGTCTTTTTAGCCAGCCGTCGCTGTTCACCTGTTTGTCAATCACATGCTCAGCATTTGGTCACTTTGTGCTCTTGGAGAAGAAAGTTAGGGAAATGATAAAAAAAAAAAAAATTTACATTATTCTGCAGAAAACAAAAAGAGGTTAAATGTTTTCAAATGCTTTACAAATAGTGAACTCATTAAAGAGTTAATTTAATGCAAACTCTATCCCTAGCAGTCTATAGAAAAATCTATCCCTGCACTGATGAATGGATATTTTACTAAAGCATGGGATTACTAATTGGGTTTTGTATAATCTGGATTTTAAAGATGACATTACTGAGCTGGGAAATATGGTGACCTAGGGTTTTTTTGTCTACAGGGAGTTTTATCATACAACTCTATATCTAGGGATTTTAGATCTCAAAAAGTTTCTCATTTGCAAAAGACTTTTGCTGTAGGATTTATGAGTCTCTTCCAATTCCACCCCTTAATTTACTTGAGCCATACAGTAATGTTACAACTGGAGCAGGTGGGTGAACTTGAAGATTGTGTATAAAACCAAGTTCCAGAACAAGTGTAGGATCACGCCGTATAAATAAAAGTAAATTATGGCTGTTTGCCAGTGTGCTAAACGTCTCTTCAGTGCCTCCAAATTGTTGTGCTGTGCGGGAGGTCTGCACGATCGTTTCTAGCTTGATAAACACATTTTGGAGATTTACTGCAAACATTTTATGGAGTTCTTCCTTCTGTGTTGCAGTCTGAGTGAAAGGAGGTGGATAGTGATAGGGACTGGAGAATGGGCCAGTGAAAAATGTATGTGCTGCTCGGGCATTTTTGGAATCTTTAATGCTGAAGTGATGTATTGATGTAATTGATGAAGTGATGTATTGACAGGCAGCAGATGAGGCTGATGGCCGCGGTGAGGGACACCTGTATAAATAATTTTCTTGACAGTCTGTTTAGGTGTAGAAACATTGTGTCTTCTGTCAAGCTGGTGTAGATCAGGTGAGATAAGTAGTCTTGTCTATAGGCAGATGTTAATTTTACCAAGATAAAATAAAAATTAAAAATTGTAGAGACAGGTGCCAGAGATAATAAATGGCATAGCAGAGCTCTGGCACCAGCAGAAGTTGCAGAGATGGGTATAACTTTATCTCCAGCGCCAGTTTGAGCACGTGGGTGTGCTTTGGCAGACTTCTTTTCTGGCATGCTTTGGGGTGCGTTGCATGTTATTGTCCATTAATCTTGCGTTCAGGTTTTGAAATTAAACCTGCTTTAAACCGCTCCACATCGAATAGATGTTATTTGTGTAGAATTGAGCAGTCCGGGCCCTTTGTCCTTGAAGGATTTCAAAGTGACTGCTTCCCACATGTGGCATAGGGTGAGACCAATTATTCTTTGTTCTCTGTCCTGCAAAAAGCTTGAAGTTTGGCTTTGTTTTTACCCTAGGGCATACCAAATTAGGTTGGATTGAAAACTTTTTTTTTCTTTTTTCTTTTTTTCATTTTAAACTTTGTGGGGAGGGAGAGAACTTCTGAATGTCCCTGTCCTTGACTGTGCTGCTTTGTACTTGATGTACCTGAGGAAGGACCGGGGAGCCAGAGAGGTGTCTCGATACCCTCTCTTGCTGTTGCCCCATCTTGGCTTCGTCAGGGCTCATCATCACTCCAGGCTGATGTGAACCTCCCATGAAACACCCCTCTGGCATCCAAGTGTCTTACCAAAGTTGCGTGCTTTCCAACAAATCCTCTTTGCTCATCACACGCTGCTCGCTCTGAGCAGCGGGATGGCTACAGAACCTGCTGTGTTAAATATTCCTCCACGAGGAGGAAACCAATTTTTGCCCTCGAGGGCATGGTGCTGAGCAGAGGGCTGCAGCCAGGCTTGTCCCGCTCCGGGCAGCAGTCGGTGGGGTTGGCCGTGGGCTGGCCGGCGGGGAGCGAGAGCCCTCTTGTGGGATAGAGAGTGGGATTTGAGGTGCAGAGGGTAGCGCTTGTGACAACTGTTGGTTGCAGCTTTCCTGTTGCTGCCATGACCAGGTTGATTCAGAGATTAATTTCACCCTTAATTTGCAGGATTTTTGGTTTGGTACTCATTAGTAGGATAAATTGCACTTCAGGTAGAATGGCAGAAGCTGTAGCTGCATCTCATGAAGATAAGAATCTGAAGAGAGGAGGAATCTGACAGCAGACTGACTGACTGTGTTGATCTGTATTATTTTAGGTAGCGTAGCAACGCTGTCAGTGGCTTCCACAGCTTGCTTTGCCCAGTGCCTGTATGAAAGCATCTAATCCTAATATTGTTTAACATCTCTCTTTCAAATAAGCACCGTGTGGTTTTGTTTCATAGCTGTCCGATTACAGATTGCTCTCTTTCTAGGGAAAAAGGAACAGTGGTTTCAGAGAATGTTACTTTGGAAGCCAGAAGCATTGCAAGTTGACTAAGCTTTGTCCGGCTTTGGGTTACACCTTCCGACTAGCAGCTCAGAATGACATCGGTACTAGGTAAGTTA
The DNA here is from genome assembly GCA_013400195.1 of Aramus guarauna. Taxonomy (NCBI): domain Eukaryota; kingdom Metazoa; phylum Chordata; class Aves; order Gruiformes; family Aramidae; genus Aramus; species Aramus guarauna. Next base: position 69,135 of record VXBL01008946.1, on the reverse strand, counting down.
TCCCAAGGTATAACCCAAGGATTCTTCCGTAGAGAAAAAGTGGTAGTTGAAATGTTTAACTATCAATGACAGTGTAAAGAGGAATTTCTGGGGAGATTTTTGTTGTTTTTTTCTCTTTACGGTTTGAAGTTAAATATCTGACATTTGCTCTATTATTAATGCTTTAGAGCGAGTCGCACCTTCCCTGGTGGTATCGTTCACCTCCCAGGGAATCGCCTGTACCTTCAGCACGATGAGGTTAGCCTAAGAAGATAGGCTCCTTTTGAGGTGTTAAATGGTGTTTTGTGGACTATTCCTAATACAAAAAGAATACATCTGTTATGTAAAATTTCCACTAGGGACCTCTGTGAACCAAGAAAAACAAGCAAGAGGAAGTTGAGTTACAGATTTTGAAAGGAATCTTGATGTATTTATTTTTCTGGTTTAAAGCAAAGCCCTTCTGTCTCTCTTCAGCAGTACAGTCCCTTCCTTCTTCCGCAGGACTGGCAGGGCTGGCTGATGGGGTGGGAGAGAAGGGTGAGAGGGCCAGGACCGAGAGAGGACAGGCACAACCGAGGACCTTGCAAGGGTGGGGTTCAGGTTCTGCTTTCCTTTGCACATGAACAGATGCGCTTAAATGAAGATGGTGAGATATCAGACGTTCTGCAGTCCTCCAGGAGCTGCTAGGGAGCACTGGCCTAAAACGTTACCCGGCTGAGGACCAGAGCGTGCCCAAAGAGACATCGTGCTGCAGGGGCTGCGCGCTCCTGCGCTCACGGAAGGAAAGTGGGTCAGGAAAAGTTTAGCTGTGAAGAAGCTAAACGTCCAGTGCTCTTGTATACTCCTTTATTGTCCTTACTAGCTAAACAGGATCTAATCCTTATTACAAGAAGGACAGAAGAAGAAACACTAGTGGTATATAACAATGTGTTTTGCTGAGGGCGATTCCTGTATTGGTGTCTCTTCCAAAACACAAACCTCTTACTAATATGTACCTTTTAGAAGTTTCTTTATTCACGTTGTTCTTGTGTTTTCCCTCTGAGATGCACTGGGACAGTTCATGTGTGCACAGAGTCCCTTTTGCCAACTTCTTGCAAGATTATCTCCCTCCCTGTTGAAATAATAATCCTTGATCTGAAGAGAGAGAGACTTGAGCTGGAGCTGCTGAGTGTAACAGCGAGGGGACTGCCAGTTTTGTGCAAAGTTCCCTGTTTTGGCATCTCTTTTCTTTGCCAGATTCCAAATTTTTAAAATACCTTGAGGCATGCTTCAACCCTCCCCCCTGCCCGCCCTTTATTTTTTTTTGCTCTCTCTCTCTTTTTCTCTCGGCTGTTGAGGAGGGGAATGAACTAAGAACTATTTTTATGGTCAGCTGCTCTGTGTTAATCTGTGAGGTAAGCACCAACAGCACATGGCTTCTTTTTATAGACAGCACTCAAAATTATGACGTGATAATGTCATCTAACACTTTGTGTCATAAGATGGTTTTGGTTGGTTGTAATGCTATTGGACTTAGCAGTTAAGATGATTTTTGTCTCATTCGGGTGTTAGTTGTAGGTGGATTTTTTAAACTATAAGAATAGTTCAACAAATATGTGTTTTTTGAGAAAGAAGACTCAGAAAAAGGAGATGTGGGTTTTGTGTATGTTAAATTCATGTGATGACTTTAAGGAACAAAATACGTTTGTGCTTTGGAAAAAGAGATTTGAAAATTGCAAGTACGTTACCTTCAGTTGAGAGTTCTGATGATGTCCTCCTGAATATTCCCCAAAATCCATCCATTTTAACCTGTGTTCTCAAATTCTCATTGTATGTAACATATTCTGCATGGAGCCTTAACTCTTCCTACGCTTGTTTGACACAACTGCCCGTTACGTTGCAAGGCACTGGGTGCTGAGATTTAGATGAGATGAGAGCAGGCGTCTCCTCTGCCGTGGATGTTCTCTCTGGTTGCAACCTGAGCTGTGCGAAAGAGCAGCTTTATGCACAGCTTCAAATGCCAAGGAAGTTTGGGCAGGGAAAGTTGGAAAGGAGTAGAGCCAGAGCTGGAAGATAACTGTGCCTGCATCAGACAGCTCCTGTGGGATGCTGAGCTTGTGTGGTCATGACTGGATAAATTTTCCCTGCTTTCTTTGCAGGGGGATGTCTGAAACAGTGGGACTAGATTTGCTGGAGCACTCAGCTTTCTGAGTGGTAGCTTAAATAAAAGTTGTATTCTGAGTTTATAAAAGGAGGAAACTACATCTCAGGTTCAACATCTAAAGGTTGAACGCTTGGGGCTTTATATTCTCTGGTTTAGTTCCTCTTTGTTAAATGAGATTTTGCTCTACTTCACAGTTACTAGTAAGTTAATATTTTTGAGACAATCAAATATTATTTTTTCCAATATAACTGTGATGAGATCTCTAAAAATGACTGTGAGGACACTTATAATCCTTCATTTTTCTATTCTTAGTTCTGTCATTTCATAACTGGGTGTTCATCTTTTCCACCTGGGCAATTTTAACATTGCCTAGATTAAAATATGAAATATTTCTCTAAATGCTTTGAGATTTGGGGGTTTTGTTTGGGGTTTTGAGGGGTTTTTAATATTCCTCTCTCTCCTTCCCTGTCCCCGTGCAGTGGGTACAGCCAGGAGGTGGTATGCTACACTGCAGGTAACATTCCTCAGACCCCTTCTGCACCAAGGCTTGTTCGAGCTGGCGTCACGTGGATCGCGTTGCAGTGGAATAAAGTAGAAGGATGTACGCCAGAGGAAGTAATTTCCTACACCCTGGAAATTCAGGAAGAAGATAATGTAAGTACCATAAAGTACACTGCGTGACTTAAGATTGAGTTTTCATTTATTAATTTGAGATTGCTGAGGATACTGTGGATTGCTGCTTGGGGGGTCTTTTAGGAGTACTGGGTGCTCGGCAGGATGGAGCTGTGCGATTTGTTCTGCTCCACAGCTGAACTGTGAATCCTTAGCTAAAAATCTGTGCTGTCATCCATGATTCCTTTACAGAGCTTCACAGGGGTCCGTAAGGTACAAGGCAGCTTGTCCTTACGCAGTTCAGTCTGCCGTGTCCTCCTCGTCGCTGCGTGGTGTGCTTGCACTCTGTCATCTCTCATTTCCCTTTGTTACACGTGGTAAACTGTCATGATTGCTTTTGTGCTCATTTTACAGCAAAATTATATTATTCGGGTCAGTCACACCGTGCTAGAAGGAAAATTATTGTGGCCTTGCAGCTTAAAAGTAATAATAATAATAATTTCAAAAAGCACTTGACCATAAAGCTCCTTTGCTGTAATGTGTTCTAGCTACAGACTGTAAGAGAGAGAGCACTTCCTCCGACTCCTCAGTTACGGGAATTTGGTTTTGTTTTTTCTAGGATAGCGTGTTTCACCCAAAGTACACTGGAGAGGAGCAAGCCTGTACTGTGAAGAATCTCCGAAGAAGCACACAGTATAAATTCAGGGTAAAGTCTTTTTTTTTTTCTTGTCATTACATAGTATTTTCTGTGTTGGGTTTTTTCCAGGTACTATAGGAACACTTTAGTACTACCTGCAAAACTGAGCTGTCAAATACAAATCTATTTTATACTAAGAGCTAGTAGATGAAACCAAAGTTGTATTTTTACTTCTACTACAGAAGATGCTTGTTGCTCAGCCTTCTTGAAACAGGCGTGGTTCTTGGCACTGTGTGCTGTCAGGTGTGATGTTGTAAAAGTGTGGCTCAGGGCCTGAGGTGGTTGTAGTCGGCTGCGTTGCTCCTGAGCCATGGTCACAAAACCAGTCTCACTTCTACACAGTGGTGAAAACGCGGTAAGTAGCCCAACAAGCACAGCTTCCTTCCCAAGCTCAGGGGCCTGTCTTCCCCTGACACGCAGAAGTTGAAGCTTTTCCATCTGATACGTACATGTGGCTGATTTCAGAGCTGGTTTGTTGGTTTGTTTTTTTTTTTAGCAAGTGGTGGTATCTCTTGCTCTGAGGGTGCTCCTAAGTGCAGACCCCCCAGGAGAGATGCCTTGAAATCTTCTTTCAATCACAAAACTCAGACATCTGCCTGGCTGCTACTGAAGCCAGCAAGCACAACAGGAGTGCTGGGTACCGCTGCCACGGAGAAGATGGTGTGGTTTTTTTACCAGATGGGCTGTGGTGCAGCCATCCCTCCTTGCAGAGCCGGGAGCCGAGCAGGGCTCCATGAGATGGCATTTGGCTGTGCCGTCTGTCTGGAGCACTGCCGTCTGTCCGGAGCGCTGCCATCCCTCTGGAGCTGGCTGTAAAGCCAACATCCACCATGCTCCCATGTTGTCAAACAAAAACGGTGTCTGGAAGCAGCTTTGTGTCATCTGTAAATAATGCAAAGAGAGAAGGATGCCATAAGTTTGTGTCGATTCAAAAACATTTGACTTCTGTAGGTCTTAATATATTCAGGAGCAACAAAATAACTTTACCCAAAGGCTCATTTAAATCTTTAAAACCACCTTGCATATATTCCTTTGTGGGACAGAAGACCTGGTGAAGTTGCATGAAGAACTACTCAAAGAATCGGGAAGTTGTTGCGGTGTCATTCAGAGACAATGCCTTTTAGTTTAGCACTGTAAAAGCTGCTGTGGCTGGCTGAAGGATAAGGACGGTTAGTGCTTCTCTGTGGCTCTGCTTTCAAACTAAATGTGAATTTTACAAAACTGGGTTGATACCAGAGCAAACTCATTGCCTCATGTCCCTAGCTGGAAGCACAACTCTGATCTGACACAGCACCGAGGCGTTCCCTTGTTGCATGTGGACCAGTGTTAATTAGTTACGGAACTTGGGGAAGGATCCCCAAAACTATAAAACAAAACTGCCAAACAAAAGCAAACACAGACACGCTAGGATCACAGCAGGGTTTTAAAACTCGTGATGGGGGCTATCTGGCAAGTTCTAGGCTGGTCTTTGAACCCAGGCAAAAGTTTTCTTTGGTGAACCTCCAAATAATATAATAATACTAAAGAATTAAGGGGCAAATTTAAGGGAAACCTGGAAGCAAACACAGTTTTATTTTTATTTTTAGTAAGAGGATGAGGGACTCTAGGTTGGGGAAGCCATGGCTCTGAAAAAGTGTTGAAGATCCTGCTTGAACAATCAATTTAATATGAATTTTCAGTTCCTGCCAGGCTAGTGCAATCTTTAGCTGTATAAATGGGGGAATTTATAAATGTTGCATTACATTCGTAGCTCAGACCGATCCCCTAGAGCTGTTATTGGGATATTTGTCTAGCTTGTGTGTCTGGTGTTGATGGCAAGATGTCTTAAATTGGAGGATAGTCAGAAGAACCAAGAGATGACACACAGGGGTTGATACTGGCTTTAGTGACCTATTTAAATCAAGCATATGAGCTAGAGAACCTCAGATACTTTTTGGCCTCAAAATTTGCAGAAGACAGGATAGAAATGACTGCTCTGGAGAATAGCGGAGCTTCCCAAGTGGAAAAGTTCCTGCTAGCTTATATTTACAATTAGCAATTATAATACATACTTTATTACTCACTTCTTTGGCAGCAGATCTTTGTCCCAGAGACTAGCATGAGCTAATTCAGCTTTCAGCAGCCATAAACCACTGCACAATCTGGGGTCTCTTGTATGATCCTGATCTGCTCAGTCCCTGGCCAGGTCCTCATGTCTTCTTTCAGCTGAGCAACCTTCTCCCTGATGTCAGCAGGTGTTCTTCAGTGGCGATGAAGGATTTGGCTGAGAAAGTTCACTTTGTGTGCATCCTGCTCATTTCAGTGGCTGCACATTACGGGTTTCTTCTTTGTACGTCATGCTACTTAAGCTTTTAATTGTCTGATTACTGATAGTCTGAAGTAATTGGTTTTAAATAGCAATTTGAAATGCCTCCAAAACAAAATCAGCATGGTTATTGTCTTTATTTTCATCTTTTATGTGTAAATAACTGCAAGTTGCTGTGTGACTTTTTTTTTAAAGGGAAAACCAGTAGTGCTCTTATCTTAAATGTATCGTGATTTATTGTTAGCGGAGGGAGGGGAAAAATCAGTGTGGTTTGTAAAGAAACAACGTGACAATCTAGTATCTGCTATTAGCATCCCACACGCTTTGTTGGGATGTGACATGCTTTCCAGCTTCATGATATTTGTGCAATGACTAAAAGAAGTTTCACGCAGAACTGTCAGAAAAGCAGTTACAGTAAACAGTGGTAAACTTGTGGTTTTCTTTCAGCTATTTGCTTCTAATGTGGAAGGAAAGAGTTCTCCCAGCGAAGTGTTGGTCTGTACAACAAGCCCAGACAGGCCAGGACCTCCTACCAGACCTGTTATTAAGGGGCCAATAACATCTCATGGCTTTAGTGTCAAGTGGGGTAAGCCAGTTCAGTTTGTCCTAACAGAGCTTTTTTGGGTCATAATAAATTCAAATAGAATTATGTATATGTGTATTAGAACTTAGATTTTTCATACTGCTTCTCATACTGCTTCAGTTCAAAGTTGAATGTGTTTGGAGAGCTTGAGAAGTTAAATTTTTTTAAATTTTAAAAGATGTGTAGGAACTCTTATGTTTTCACAATCAAAAATGTTGTTTGGTTTTGAGTAGCTTGCACTTGCACTCAAATACATCTTCAAGCTTTTCATCATTTCATGTCCCACTGCAGCATCATTCCAGCTGTTTCCTTTATCGAAGGGGCGAGCCTCCATGCTGCATCTCTTTCAATGCTTTTTCCATACATTTTGTTTGTAGCATCATTATCCAGCTGCCTTATTCTGACTCATGCTGAAAACTAACATCTGCTACCCACTTCTGCTATAAATTCCTCGGTGTAGTTAGTGTGGGGGAGTTTGTGGAGGAGAAGGAGCAGAATCAGAAACAAGTTCTGTGATCTTTTTGTTACATTTCACTCCTAATCTTGATTTACTAACACCTTGCCTTATTTTTTCAGATCCTCCACAGGATAATGGTGGTTCAGAGATCCTCAAGTATCTATTGGAGATTTCTCAAGGAAGTCCGGAAGGTAAACTTGAAACAAGTTTTCTCCATGTCAATCCATTTTGGCTACTATAAAGAAGTATTGACCCTTTGGATTTTTATTCTTATTATCATTAATGCGCTAATGCTGCAGATGCGATTGAAACTGAGTTACATACTTGCAGGTGTAAAACTTGCAGGGTTCCTGGGATAGTTTGGGTTGGGTTTGGGGGAGGTTTTTTGTGGTTTTTTTTTCCTAAAGTATGCTCTTTTTCCCTAGGACTGGTAGAATTCTGTGTTATAGGGCTGAACCTACTGGTTGATTTGATATTTTTAATATATTTTATTTATATATATGTCTATATAAGAAAAAATATATAAGAAATATTTGTATTTGTAAGCATATATATATTTGTATATGTGTCTATGTATATGTATGTCTTTTAAGCGGGATTAATATTCATAGTAATATTAACACTAATGACTTTCCCAAAATATATATAATTTGTGGAAGACCACATTAAGGATTTTCTTTTCTCCTAGACACTAGTAAAATTATTGCATTATACTTCTCTAAACTTGGTTATATCTCATTTTGTAGCAAATCAATGGGAAGTGGCATATAGTGGATCGGCTACAGAATATACCTGTACTCACTTGAAACCAGGCACTTTGTATAAACTCCGGGCATGCTGTATCAGCACTGGCGGACACAGCCAGGTAAGTATTATTTAACGATAAGGACTATTGGGTTTATATCTTTCAGAGATTTAGCTGCTATTGTTGGTAAAAGATTTCTGTTTGAAAAAGAAGGTGGATGTTTTTGCTGTAGCACAGTAAAACTCCACCAATCGCAATTAATCGTGTGTTGCAAGTTGCTGAATTTTAGAAGACTTCTATGTGTACCTGATGGGTTTCTTTCAGGCAAATTGCACTTCAGGGAGATTGTCTCCTCAAAACCAATCTGTAGGTATTTATAGTTACACTAGAAAAGACCATAGTGTTTATCTGATCTGGCCACTTGCTTGAGAAGGGCCACAGACTCTTATGTGCACGAGCCTGTACTGACCAAAGCTGGGGCGTGAAGATGCAGTTTGTGGTAACAATTAACTTTTATGTGGCTGAATTCTTCTTTTTAATTTTTGGGTTCCATTTTCCAGCCACTGATTCCTGTCATTCCCTTCTTTGATTTGAAATCATTTCAGTACCTACCCATTTATTCCTCCTGCTTTGATTATTTTTTTTAATGATTGAGTACTTTAGGCCTTGATATTATTTTAAAAACAAGGAAAATCAGAGCCCCACAACATTAGCCATCAAGTTTCCTGTGCTACAGTTTTGACTGTGCTAATGAAAGAACTCTATTAATTGCATTTGTAAGTAACATGCTTAATAGCATCTCTTATCTTTATCGTTTAAATATATTTCTCCTAAGTGGTTGTTGTAGAAAACAATTTCTCGTGCCACTTTCTAATCATGCCTCACTTTGTAGGCAGTAATGGTCCCGGAGAGCTAACTTCAGCTCCTGTTCTCTTCCAGTGTTCTGAAAGTTTACCTGTCCGTACGCTAAGTGTTGCACCAGGTCACTGCCGGCCACCAAGAGTTTTGGGGAAGCCGAAGCACAAAGAAGTACAGCTGCAATGGGGTAAGCCCTTGGAGCCTGTTGCTGTTGAGTAGCTTTTGTCTTCATGGTTAGGTGCTAAACTCACCATAGCTTTTATTTCTGCTGGACTTGGTGAAAAGCTGCAGTGTGTTCTGTTCAGTAGGATGTACAAAGCAAAGTCCAGTGAAGTTTGTACAAGTTGGAAGTGCAGCTTCTTGTCGGCTGCTGTGGCTCTGCGTTGGGTTTCTGAGCTCAGCTGTCCTCCAGCCCTCCTTTGGGCCTGATACTCTGCTCCGGCTCTTGTTTTAGTTAGGACCTGTCTCTGTGTCAGGACTACAAAGTATCGGGTCTATTAGAATACTGATCCTTTTATTGACAAAACACCATGCGATTCAAGATCTTTCTTATTCCTTTGCAATATTGACTTAGCAGAAGCGTTTTGGTACTTCTAATATAGGGGTCCTCTCAGAAATTTGAGTGAGAACATATTGAGGACTTTGGGTGGCATTTAAAGCCCGATCCACAGTATAACACACACAACCCATTGGACACCTGTAATTTTGCAGAGGACTGGGGCCATGGATATGACACTAAACTGTCAAAAACCACGCATTTTTCAGGATACAAAGTACATGCCAGTATAGAACAGATTTTTTCTTTGTTATGATAATCTCTCAGCACCCAAGATTCTTTGTGGCGTCATTCGTTAAGCTAAATTCTAGAGCAGTACCATTTTTAACTGACAAATGTATCTCAAAACCAGTGTAAAACCTCACTTGTTTGTCCAAGATAACATGTTCTTCCCTGGAAGACCGTATCTTACGGTGGAGGATTGCTTTTCAGAACCCCAGGCAGGTTGTTTCTGTGGAAGTGGCTTGTGATATAACATGCAAATATTATCAAATACGTTGGTTTCATGGGGGGGAAAAGGTGCCCAAACAGACACAGGCACAGAAAACAAATTCAGCTGTTATTCCAAGTGAAGTGCAGGGTTTAGGTCATTGTACAGAGATTTGGAATCTCATAAATGTTAGCAGTGTGACTAATGAAGTTCAAGGATGGCACTTGTTTCTATTTTTATTGGGTGTTAATGAGGCTTTGCCAGAAATCCCATGTAGAAGTAGTAGTTTTGGAGTGTACCTGACCCACCTCAGCCTGTGTCGAACCATAGCTAGCAGCCAAGACGGGGTCAGCCAGCCACCACGTGCCCCCTAATTTCTCTCTGTCCCAGAAGGGGTGTATTCAGCGCTAGTCCAGTTCTTTGTGCAGCTTTCTATACCTTTTCTCCTGCCTCGCCAACCAATTTTTTTGCACACAGTACCAACTTTGCTTAAAAATTAGCTGGGCACCTCCTGGCATCAAACACAACTTGCCAGGGTGACAGATGATTACCTTGGGGGAGCTGCTGCCCTTGCAGGTCACCGTCTGATCTGGTGAATGTTTAGGGCTAAGAGTAATTTTAGTCATTTGCTTTAAAAATGTCAATCACGTACATGGGTGAGATATTGCGGGTAAGGCATCTATTGAAGAGGAAAATCTTTGTTGGTTGTGTGTGTGTATAGATAGATGCGTATATGTGTACATATATATTTTAGAGGGGTTGGAACTAGATGATCTTTAAGGTCCCTCCCAACCCAAACCATTCCATGATTCTATATCTATACACACACCCCCACATATATATATATTTTTCTGTGGTACGTGAAGTAAAAAAATTAATCTTCCTGGCATACGTCCTTACGTTATTAATGACCGATGCGCTTTCTTTCTAGATGCCCCTCCGTCGGAAAGCGGTTGTCCCATCTCAGAGTACTGCGTGGAAATGACAGAACCCGAAGAAGTGGTTTCGGAAGTGTATCGTGGGCCTGATCTGGAGTGCACCGTCAGCAACCTTCTTCCTGGAGCAACGTATCGGTTCAGAGTGAGAGCTTTGAATGATGGCGGGGTACGTGCAGCGTGCCGGAGCGTGCTTTGGCTTTTTCTCACTGGAGGTGGTGCTGTGCCTGCGATGGGCGATTCTGCAGAGTGGTTGTGTTAGTGCTGGTGATCAGAGAGGTGAAAGGAGATGGGCAAGAGAAAATAAAGTGAGACGTGCTTAAAGGAACTTCTGAGGAAGAGCTGCAGTTTTGAATCTGGTACTCTTTTAAAAGGAGATTTCAGGTACTAATACGATTTGACTGGCCAAAATCAGCTGCACCAAAATGTGCAAAATCCCTGCTAAAAGTTGTGTCTGCTTACAAGGAAGAGTCTGTTTATTCCCCTTCCACTGCCTTCCTTCTTTTTGTTTTGAGTCTTCACTGTGTAAAAACGATTACTGAAATTTCGCTCAGATATTGATATATTTTGAAGAAAGCTTGCATTCTTAATGTTTCTTTTTCTGTTTAATTTGAAAAAAAAAAAAAGCATGCTTTACAGATTTGATGGTTGGTTTGTTTTGGTGGTTTTTTGTTATATGATGATTTCCTTGGAAGATATACCTTCCCAAAGACATCAGAAATTCTATCTGATGTCCACGGAGATCTGTTGAAAGATCTTGTTGATTCAATGAGGTTTGGGTTGGTTCTGCTTGCCTTTGTGAGAGCATCTTTCCAAGGGTTTTTTATAAAGGCAGTCCCAGCACCAGTATGTGCATATTGATGTGTTGGTTCCCAGGAAGTCTTCATGACAAGCATAACACAAAGGTTTAAAGTTACTCATTTGCAGGGAAATATTTCTGTTAAAACTTAAGTATTAGAAAAATATGCAAGACTACAACGCTATTTTATTTTTGTGAAAAATGAATTAAATACACATGAAGAGATTGGATTTGCTTGCTGGATTGAAAGCCATTGCCTGCCTGGTAGCTTTGGATATGTGATGGCTTTTTTCTTCCTCATATTTTTTCTCTCTCCTTTTCTTTTCTTTTCTTTTCTTTTGGACAAAACTGTTTAAAGTTGCAAAGCATTTCTAGTCCCACCCTTTGTTAAATGAGGGGACTGGTTTTTGGGCTGGGTTTTTTTCTTTTTTACTAGATGCAAAATGGGGGAGCAGTGTTCTTTACCAGCTGCAAACACCTTTCTTCCTCCCATTAGGTAAAGAAAACTGCAGAAGTCAATAAATGAGACTTTTTTGAAGTGTGCATGCTTTGTAATTCCAACAAAGTGATCTCTGTTAGCCTTTCTTGATAGCACAGATACTGACCGATGTCTATTGAAATATTTTCTGGGGTTCATAACTTCAGTGTTGTTCAGCCTTTGTAGTGGCTCATTTTTTTTAATACTTGCTAGTATTGCATTCCAAAATAAGTAAATATCAGTGTTTTTCCTCTAATTGCTTCCAGCGAAGTTCCTTTGTTCTGAACAATGATTTCTAATTAGCTTGGGGATGTACTGAACAAACTTCATTATCCCACTCAAGTGGCCTCAGAAAGGCTATTTCCATCATTCTCACTGTCCGGTCCTCACACTGCTGGCTGAAGCCAGTTTTCCAGACTCTTGAAATTTGTCTTTTCTTTTGCTAATACGCATTTAAATTATTCCCCTACCAAGGGCTGAGAAGTTGTCTGAGCAGCTGGTTTAGCTGCCTGCAGAGCTAAACCATGACGGCGTGCGTGCAGCATGCCCCTGCATGTTGAACCCAGGCTGGGGCTCCATCACATGCTATCCTTTTATAATTAACATGTGGCAGGCATTTTATATAAAAGAAGCTGGAATTGGACTCCAATATATGCTTTACTGTTGCTGTGCTCCTCCTTATATCCCCAAGAGGAAGCCAGTTATGCCGGGCTATGGCACAGACCTGTGAACGCGTTACTTTAAGGTAAGGTAGAGGGACACAAAATGTTCTCACTCTTGGGTACATTGGAGGTAGCTTACGCTTTCTCAAGCACTCACAGCCACACAGGAGGGTGTACGGGCTATCTGCTTGTACCTGAGCTATCTCACGTTTTGACTTTGCAGTATTTTACGTGGTCTCATGCTGAGCTCTGGTGTTTGGTGCTGAGTGTCGGAAGCCCAGTCTATCTTTGAGAAAGTTAATTGCATTGAAAAAGTTTTCTGTGTGCTGAAAAGCCTTTGAGGAATGAAAGATGGGTGTACGCTTATATATTAAAGTACAGACACCTTGTTCCCCTGTAGTATGGGCCGTATTCGGAAGCTACAGAAGTCACGACGGCAGCAGGACCACCCGGGCAGTGCAGAGCACCTTCCCTCTCCTTTCTGTCTGACACCTGTGTCCTTGTAAGCTGGGAGGTAAGTCAGGTACCCTGGTTGTTTAATTTCCATCTTGCTTATCCAAACTAACATGGTCACCACCAAAGCTGAAAGCTAGCTTGAGAGCTATTCACTGGTTTGGAGCTTTTTTTTGTGTGCAAGAAAACCATGTGCAGAAACTCTTCTATTGTAGAAAATCATCTTCTCTACTTTTTTCTTTAAAGAACTGCATAAAGTTGATCATGAGTCATCCAGATCAGGATTCAGATGCGAGACCTCCTATGCTGGCGTCAGATGATAGAGCGTTGGCTGGTTAGAAGTGCTCTCTGCAAGCTTTTAGCATGTCAGAGTGTCCTGGGGTGGAATTGTGAAGGCAAATATTTGATGTTGGCTGAAGGTGGAGTCTCTGATAGGAAATCAACTCTGCACAAATGCTTACGATGTAGTTTTTTTCCCCCTCAAAAATTGTTTGTCTCTTCCCCAAATATTTACTTTTATTTTAGTTTGTGTGCGTTCCTTCTCCATTCATCAGGATCTTAGACATTGGACTCTTAAAAATAAGTTTTATCTGAAATGCTGAGGGGTTGATTGGTGTCATTAAAAAAAAAAAAAAAAGTTGTGATACAGAGCAATAGGGCTGTAGCTTTGCCACAGACTTTCTTTGAAAACCTAGCAGTTGTTCCAGCCCTGCATCGGTCAGGTCCCTCCACAAAAGGATGCCCCTGTTGAGGAAACAGTTATTAATGTTCACAAGATGCTCAAATAAATTGATTGTGCTGGCATCTCTAGATAACAAACATCATCTGAGTTTAATTTTATAATGAAACAGGTGTGTTTGGTGCAGTTTGGGGGTATTTGTTAATATTTCTTGCAACACTTTGTGATGCTGAGCTAGAAGTTGCACTGAAGCTTTTCACTGCTGCTTTTCACTGAGAGTATGGACAGGCATTTGCTCTCCCCAACCATGAGCCGATACCAGTGTTTCTGGTAGATTCTGTATTTATATGCAGGATATATTTGTTTATTCTAATTAAAAAAATGAAGCTGTGGAAGGAGTAATGTGGTTTGCAGTGGTTATGTTTTCTTAAAGAGCCTATAATTTTTTGGCTGATAAGAATATGAAGGATGAACAGCAAAAGACTGGAGGTTTTTGACTGTAGAGTGCAGTGGTGCCTACCATGCCTTTTTCACACCTTGTTGTAAAACGCTGGCATAGCAGTTGTGAATGCTCCTACTGAAATACCTGGAAGCTCGGAGGCAGCGGTAGAGAAGCCCGTGTGCGGGGCGGTCATTGTGGTGAGCAGTGATGCTCTGGGTCCTTTCACTGGAAATTAGACCTTGCATGCCATAATCACAGAGTCTTTGCCATATCCTAGACCACGCTTCTGCGCGTGGAGCAGTGATTCCCTGAGGTGCTTCAGTCCACACGAACAGCTCTAGGTAGTTCTGGTAAAACCACAAAATACTTTGTTTTGGGAACCATGCTGCTACGCCTGCACTCGCTCACCTCCAGCAAATTTCAGGCATTTATTCCATGTTCCCCTAGACTTCAGGATGATAAAGCATTGCTGAGGACATACGGATCCCATAGGAGTCTTTCTGTGGAGATTAATATACCCAGGTCCACGCTCCCGTGTCCTATACTGGGACCATTAGCTTGATGGGTGACTTTCACTGAAAACCTCAGATGAGCTCCTTGCTCATTGAGGTTGTTCTTTTCTCAGTAACGTTTGAGTAACTGCTTCAGGCTTGAAGGCCAGCTCTCTTCCAGAGCTGTGTTTTGATCACTCGGCTAGACTAGATTGATGCTTTTTTGTGTTCTCCACGGTTGTGCTTCTCCCAAGCCGGTGGAGAGACAATTTATTTCTGAGTGTCCTGATGAAAAGCAAAGTAGCTGCGTACACTTTCTCATTTCTCTGAATTTCTATCAGGTAGCTTTTGTGCAGAAGGGGCCTGTTTCAGTTACCTATTAGGGAACACTAATTCAGCGCCTTTCCATTTGCAGCAGTGATGGTGTATTAATTTGAAAATAAGGGGTGGTTATTCTTCCATGTACTTTATTCCTTACCCGGTGAAACACGGAGACCTGAAGTGCTCATTTCTGAATTGAACCACATAAATATTTGTCTTGCAGAGTCCCGAATGTTCTGGTGCTGACATCTCTGAATACAGATTAGAGTGGGGAGAAGACGAGGAGTCTCTTCAACTTGCATATCATGGCACAGAGACCTGTTTCGAAATAAGTGAGCTGTCTGCGGCAGCGCATTACTGCTGCAGGCTACAGGTATGGACGATACGAGTTTTGGTGTGCGCTGCAATCTAAGATGTAAACAGAGTTCCCTTCCACTGTGTTTTTATTTTTATCCTTAGCCACTATGAAGTTACGTGCTCTGTAAGTCAGAAGGAATGTACATTTATTTTCGATAATGCGGACTGTTGCTATGTAACTGAATGGATTAGGTTCTGCACAATTCAAAGTGATAAATGAGGGAGTTGGCATAACTTTTAGCTCTCAAAAATTGCTCTTGTGTATCATGGTTTATTTTCAGTGAATAATACTTTTAACAGCTACCTTGCCTTCCGATATTAAAACAAAATTATAATGTTTTAGACAATTTAAAAAAAAATATTTTTTTTTTGTAATGAGATGTGAATAACATCTACCAACTGGATGTTGAAGATTCCCCTAGCTTAAATAATAAACTCCAACATCTGTTTCATTTATCAAATAAAACAAACCAGCTGAGTAGGTTCCTATGTACATAGGAGGTGGTAGCTGCCAGAAAGTGCGTCCTCATTTTTGTCATTTTGTCTCTTAGATTTGTAAGATTTTGTCTTGTACATAGTCTCTATATGATTTTTTTGATCTCTTTTTCTCCTATTATTTTCAGTAAAAAGCAACAGTTAAAATATAGTTCATATATATATGTATGAAAATAAAAATACAGCATATAATAAAATACTTTTTCTACTTTATTTCCACTGAAAAATAAATGGAAAGTAAAGTAAGTGGGAGCAAAGTAAAAATATTTTTTGCCCAAGATACTCTTCCACAAGATTTATTTGTATGTGAAGGCAGAATACCACCAGTAAATCCAGCCGAAGGTTCATGTACCCACCCAGCTGGCAATGTGTGGACCACCCAGGGTCATTTCTTTGATCGAGGACAACATGCCTCTGTCGAGTGTTTCCTTCTGGCATATATATTTTTTTTTTTAAACAGGACATTAAAATTTTTTTAAAATTTTTTTCTTTTACAAAGCAGCTTTCGAGCAGCTGGCCAGCAGCCAGGGTTTTAAGGCCCCACACCTCTAAGTACACTGAACTATATTTTCTGACTCGGTCATAGCTGGCTGGATATGCTACGCTGGCACTGCTGGGAAGGCGAATTGAAAGAATTGAGCATGTGTGAGTGCCTTGGAGGCGTCAGCCAGAAAGTGCCTCTTGTTTGTGCAGGAGGGAGAGCGGTCAGCGTCCGCTGGGCAGGGAGGAGACCGTGGGACCACTTCAGCTCAAGGAGGTTTTAATGTTAAAAATGGAAACAGCCAGCTGTATAGTGTCTTTGATTTAGAGCGGGCATTCATTTTAAATTACCTGCCACAAAAATGTTGCACAAATCTACTGTTTTTAAGCCAGTATAATTTAATCCATGGGCAGAAGTTAAGTGAAAAGCACAACAGCACTAAGATGTGTTGCTGAAGTCCATCCGTGACCCATGCATTAATTTCTACAGAGCTTCATCCTCCAGATCTGATCTGTGTATTATATGGAAAAGAATTTGTTATAAGATATACTGGAACATTTAAATAATTTAAAAAACCCCACCTAACCAAAGTATGTATAGCAGGCAAAGAAGGAAAATTAAATTGTTTCAGAAATTGGAGTCTTTTTTTAAATAAAAAGAAGAGAATAATAGTTGTTGTTCTTATCTGTTAGCAGCTTTAACAGGAAAATCTTTCTTTTACTTTTTAAAAATAAAGATGCCCTAAATCACATTTATTCTGCCTTCTAATAAACACACAGTATTGCTATCTCAATCTACAGTAACTCAATAAAAACAGAGAATGGAGGAATCAGGCATATATAACTGCAGGGCAGACAATTTATCTGTAATGTTGCTCAACTTTTTTCCTGTAATGAATATTTCTGAAAACAACTGTGGCTTCTGCAAAGGGAAATACTGTGTCATTTGAGGGGGGGGAGTATCTAGGAAGCAAGGAAGAATTAAATTCCCATCAGTTATGATGATGAGATTGTCCAATAAAGCAGTTAAAAGCACCACTAAAAATAAATTGCTCGGAGCAAGATACAGATTGCCAAAGACTGGTTTAGAGGCAAGACAAATAATACCATTGGCAGACCACAAAACAAGGCTCACTTGTACCAGCTCTAGGAGCACTTCACTAAACAGAAGATGTCCCTGGAGCAGGATTTGTTCTGAAGGGCTTTTTAAAGGCTGACAAATCTAACTTTATTATCTCTTTCTTCAATTGAACAAAACACCTCCTGGAAAAACAGAACGTGGCTTTGCGTTTGTATTATGCATAGCAGCAATAAGTTATTCGCTACAGTTCAGCATGGATAAGAAATCAAACAATTGTTTGACGTGTCCTTTCCTTGCCATCATAGTCCTGCTGGAAACCTTGTAAACCCAGATTTTCTAATTAATTGTAGTCTGGTGGGAGACTCTGGGTTCACTTTTCCAAGTAAAAGGGAAATGTGGATGGTGGACGATGCTGGGCAATGTCACAAGCTGCTTCTGAAGGGCTGTACCTTCTGGACCTCCTGTAGCTCAGCCTGTACCATAACATTCTATCCTGAGCTCTCCGCGTACCTTGCGGGCTAGCGGCGTGTTGGGCTGTAGCGGGAGGAACCCAGCCAGCAGATCGGGGGAAGGTGATGCTGCCCGCTACAGGCCATCCATGAGAACCTGGAATACTCTATCCAGTTTTGCTCCAGGCAGAGGTTGAAATAGAGACGTTCAGATGAGATATAAAGAAAAAAGTTATCACTGTGCAGGTGATTAAGGATTGTAACAGTGGTCCAGAGGGGCTGTGCAATCTCCATCCTTGGAATTTTTCAAGACCCAACTGGACAAAAGCCTGAGCAACCTGGTCTGTATTCAACTTTGACCCTGCTTGAGTACCAGGTTGGACTAGATGTCGCAAGGTTCCTCCAGCCTTCTTGTTTCTGTGCTTATAATAACCCTGAGGAGATAATGTTAGTAATTTCCTAGGCCATTCTGAGTGAAATACGTACAGAATTTGCCACTGACTGAGCATCAACTGATGACAAACCAGGTCTGTACAGTTGTGCAATGTTGAGCTCGCAAAGACAACGGCCTCTGTAATTAATGAGCAGAGGTGGGCTGGATTTTGAAACTTGGTTTCCACTGGGATCCTGGATCTCTGAGTCGAGATGAGAAGCCTGATAATTGGTTGCTGTCCTCTCTTGTGGAAAATCTTGAGCTACGTGCTTTGGTGGTGGTTTGCTAGTCATTGGTGACTTCTGGGGAAATGTGAGCCATGGACATAACACCGTGCTGAGTTCCTATATTCTTATATCTGAAACTTTTTAGCATGAAAGTAGCTATCCATTCCTGGAGTTAGGAACCAGTGTAGCTCTTGGCAGGCCAAATGCCCCTTACGTCTAGGCGTGCTCTGCTTGCATAAAGCGTCTGGGGATTTTACACAGGGCGGCTCAGCAATTTCGGGTAGCCAATTTGCTGAACACAACGTGATGCTCACTTGTCACTGGGAGCATGGCTGTGACGTTTTTCCTTACTAAACAAAGTTTGCTGCTGATAAAAAGGTTACTGTTAAGTTTGATTAAATAGCTATTAGGGAAAAGAGAAATATTCTCCAATTTATCTGAGAGATACTCCTGAGTAGCAAAGGAAGATATTAATTGCTCTAGTGTAGGTAGAGGGTATGAATCGTGCTTTAGAGAGTAAGCTAATGGTGCATAATTTCTGAAGGATGCATGCAACGGCTCCAGGCTGCACAGTTCATTATTATGAACTCAATAGACGTGTGAAAGAGTCCATTTATCCTGTAAAAATATATTATTTTTTTTTTCCCCCACACAGGCTATTAACCAGGCAGGAGCTGGACCCTACAGTGACCTGGTAACCTGCAGAATCCCCGCATCTGTGCCTGACGCAGTCTCTACCCTCTCCGTGCTGGAGGATGAGCACATGGATGCCTATCAGCTCTCACCCTCGGTGTGCCTTGTACTCAACTGGGAAGAACCATGCAATAATGGAGCTGAGATTACATCATACAACATAGACCTGGGCGACATCAGCATTCCAGTAGGAAATGTTACAAGTTACGTTATTGATGATTTGCTTCCAGAAACCTCATACCGGTGAGTACAGTTGGTTTTTATATGGTACAGAGCACATGTAACGCAGCTTAATTTTACAAAAGAAATGTTTATGGCATGTAGAGTGAGTAAAAAAATAAACCGAACAAACCCAACAACCCAAACAACCAACCTAGGGAGTATAGAAATCTGCAATAATTCCTTTATGGAATGAATTGTGGTATTGCTTTCTCCCTGCTTTTTTCCCTCTTTCTCCTCTCCTTGCATTATCTCTGGCCTCTCCTATTTAAGTTGCTCTGCTAAGGTCAGGTTACGCTGGTAGGTAAATAAATTTTAAAAAAATGGGAAGTAACTAAAATTACAACATGACATTTCGTGGGTTTTTCATATGGTTAGCTGTACTATTCCAAGGGTTTATATTATTAACTGTATTGATCCCTGTGAGGGGACAGCAATTTGCACACAATGAACTTTTATTTGTATAGCTACAGCTTTTTTTTTTGTTTCTAGCATATGGAGATTAATTAAAAGATAATCTGAATTTAAAATCAATTTCTTTATATTGCTTCAGAGTTTAAATTTCTAAGTGACATTGCCAAAATTTTATTATAATTTTAATGTTCAGGGTTATATGTTTTTTCCCTAATTGCTAATTAAAAAAAAAAAGTTCCATGCAGGCAATGAACAGCAATACAGCAGAAGATGTGACAAAAGAAATTCTATTTTAAGCACTGTTCTAATAAAAACTGAAATCTGATTGCACAGTTGTAAAATTAGACATGGCACAGACCTTCTGTACTTTTTTTCTTTTTTTCTTTGTATTCGAGGTCACAGTCCTACAGGTCTTGTAGAGTTTAAATGAAAAGTTCATTTCTCAAATTTTATCTTGTACTCAAAAAAGAGAACTTTTTTTAGCAAGGATACAAATATGTATACCAAAATTTATTTAAAGGGAGGAACATTGCTTGCAGTGCCTAGCAGAGTGGTTCCTGATCTTTGCCTAGAATATCTAGGTTTTAAAATCATGTAATAAAAAATAAAGATGTAGATTTATTAAAAAAATATATATCCCTCTGGCGATCTGGAGGAAAAAAAAAGAAAGAAAAAGAAGATGAAAGAGGAATGAAGTGATTCAGAAGCCCTCCGTTCCAGATCGCTCATATAAATCCAGGAAATATGACTACGTTATTGCTGTCTCCAGTTCTTCGGTGGCTTGTAATGCTGTGATCCTTTGTGGCAAAAGCAGTAACGAAGTGTAGGCTTTTTCTTCTCTTCTCTATAAGATCTGACTTTTGTGGTCATTTTAAGCTAGCTTTGCCATCAAAGGAAGCCTCTTCTTCCTTCCTTGTGTTGTCCCTTCTTTTGTGCCAGCAAAATGCTGTTGCACCATTCCAGATTGGGAAAACTGGTCTTGTTGAAAACTAACCATATTTTTTACATTGTAAATGGGTAGAGAGAAAGGAAAAAGAGTAAAAGGGTAGAGAGAAAGCTAGTTTGAGGTATTTGTGAAAATACTGTCCATGAGTAAAGCTGCACAATGGTTTGAGCCAATTCAGGGTGCTGCTGTCGTGCTTCTGACCTCCCTCCATCTCCACCTTCTCCCACGTTTCTCACTCTCTGCCTTATGTCAGCACTGATGCTTATGTGATCTTACTCTAAGCCAGACCAAGGAACCCAACTCATTCAAGACTAATCAAAAACCTAATAAATCTAGTAAGAAGTTGAGGAGTTTGTCTATTGACTGGCTACCCAGCTGTGGAACTGCATCTTCTTGGGCAGTCTCGTGCTCCCTGGTTTCTCCTCAGATGTTCAATCAAGAGTCAAAACAGCTAAAGCAAAACGAGAGCTTTGAGCAACACTGTTAAGACAGCCAGAATGGACCATCGAAATTCTTCAGTGAAGTCTTCCTTCTTCAGTCTTTTTTTTTAGCTGGTGCTTGGTTGTCTACAGCTTCCTTTAGGGAAATGTCCTTGTCTTCAAAGCTTGGAATTGGAGATATGGAATGAAAGAATGGGCAGGACATTACTCTTCTTTATAATCATGCTGCAGTCTTGTCCATGAAGCTCTTACTCCCGCTGCCATGAAAAGTGTTGTTACACTGAGATCGTAGTAGATTATATTTTTTCATTCTTATTTTGTTATTTTATAAAAAACGCCGTATTAAATCACATATTTTTAGTCAGGGACCCTGCTTGTCTCAGATCCAAATGAAGAGGCTAAAGCGCAAGAATTCACTGCAACTGTTCTAAATATTGTTGTAAGACGAAGTTTCTACAAAAAAAAAAAAAAAGTAAAGAGCACAAACCAGTGGATGACTAATCAGAAGTAGTGATACATGAAAGCTCTCTTCTTTAATAAAGCAAGAGAAAGAAACCCCCAAATCTTTCATATCGTGCCTCTCAGGGAAGACAAGTGACTGCAGTTGAGTTGCAAAAGCACTTCGTCTATAGTTTGAGGTATTTTTCTGCTAATAAAAATAGACGTGTCAAAGTGTTTTTGCTATCGATCCTTAACTCTTTCATTGATATTTCTTCTTCAAGCTTATCTTGACACTTGTCTTTCATCAGGGCACGTCTATGCCCTGATAAATGTATCGTAAGAAACACGTTTATCAGGCTGTATGCTAAGAAGTGGTGGGCTTTTGCCTTCCCTGTTTTAATCAGAAAAGTGTTTCAGACCATCACTGATCTCATTCTCTAAATTTGTTCACCGTTGGTTTTTCTTTTCGTGTCAACTTTGTTTAACTCAACTAGCTCTTCTGTCTCTTGAAGTGTTTATTCCATGCTGCATTTAAAAGCAGTGAATGTGTTTTCTTCCAGTCCTTGTTTTCCCTAAATTAAACAAGCTAGACACTACTGGGTTTGAGACTCTGCACTCTCTTGCCAAAGTTTCAGCAGAATTTGCAGTAAATCAGCAAAGGGCTTATAAGTTTTAGTTGTGTTGGAATTTCACCGTGAATGTTTTGGTTTGTGACAACCCGAAATTGAAAGCAAATCTTGGTTATTATGAATCCACCAAGTCCAAGATGGGAAAGGAACGTTGTTTTGCATAGCAGTGTGATTCTAACAGCGCGTCTACCTGTGCCCTCCCTGTTGGACGTGTTAGGTTGGGTCTGGCATTGCTCTGCTGCTTCCAGCTTGTGTGGGAATGGCCACACATGTATACTCAAGCATCCACCGAGCAAGCTCTGGGCTCTACGCAGAGGTGGGCTCAAAGCGGACAAATTTGATGTTTTCTGTGTCTTAGTAGCAAATCCAACCAGAATGCCACAGGAAGGATTTGCATCCCAAAATACATTCAAGGCAGGAGGACCTGCTGCACAGCTAATGGCCAGCGTAGGGCTGATTTCAAGAGGACTTCTCCAACGTCAGACGCAGAGCAGCAACACCAGCAGTGTTGCAAAAAGCAGATGCCTCGCAAAAGCACTATGTAAACGTCGACATCGCTGCTGGTGAGCAGCTGCAGAAACATGTCTGAGAGTTGTGCAGTCTTTCCGTTTTATTGACATAGCCGTGAAGCTCTGGAAGCTCCGATTATAGGGTAATAATACTTGGACTGGTTTTCTGTGAACTGATGTAACTAGAAGTGAGTTAATAAATATTCCCCAATAAATAAGTATTCAACAGTAATAGAAATGCCAATTTTCTGTTACATTCTGTTCCCAAGCTTTGCTCGATATTTTCTAGTTAGTTGTGCTGTCCTGTTGAGATGCAAAACAACTTCCGATTTTTAAGAATGCTTATTTTCTTCTGAAGTTACATAGTGTACAGAAATACCTAGTAGCCTTATTAAATTTTAACAGCAACACTTCATTTTAATTTGATTTAGGAATAAGAATTCTAGACATTTGAAATTTCTAAACTGTATTGAGTAAAAGATCTTCCAAGATCAAGAGGGAAGAATGCACATGGATGCTCAAGTTAGCAATGCTTAAAATGGGTTATAAAACAGAATTTATGCTTCAGAGTGTAAAACTAAGTCTTGTTCCAGCCCCAGAAGAGTGCAATCTGAGTGGGGATCTGTGGGGCTGTGTGATCATTACCCATTCCTGCGTTCAGACTGGTGCTGATGGTGGAGCGTGCTGCTTCTCCTCCCTTTTGAAGTCCGTGGCGTTTTAACTCCCACAGGTTTCCACAGGCGCATGTCCTGCAACTGGTGGCATTCCGCTTATGGGAACTAGCGAATCAAACCCTTCTCATGTCAGAATGTCTAAGATTAATTCAAAAGTGATTTTTCAGTTTGTTGGAATACTATACAAAGGATTTTGTGACCAATCTGAAAATAGCATCCTGTTTAGTGTGTTTATTTTCCTGGGTCAAGAATCTTATAAGATAGAATGGTCTGTTAAAGGTCTTTTAATGGTTTCTAAATTTTGCCTAGTGTGATTTATTTTTTTTCTAAATGTTTAAAAGATGCAGTGGGAAAATGTGAGAATGAATACAAGTATTACTGGTCCATGATTTGCAGGACTATGTACTATCCCTAAATATAGTTTTAAGATGTTGAAAAAAATCTTACTTTCAAATTGTGATTGTCAGATTTTAAAACCCTGTTTCCAAGAGGGCGTTTGGGGTATTTGAACTTAGAAACCATTAGTGAAAAAGTCAAAAGGAATTCGGGAAGTGGTTTTACTGCTAGTATTTCTACATGTCTATATAGTACTTCTACACAAAAATAAAGAACTGATTTTCCCCAGTATCAGTTCTGTAAGCAGTAATTGGTTCCCACTTAATTGTGGAAGGTCTCTCCGCTGCTGTGGCTGTGCCACCCAGCTGGAGGAGCTCAGAGTGCCGCTGGCTGGGGCAGGGACACGAGAAAGTGCCTGAGCTGGAGCAAAGATACTGTAGTACAAGGTGTCCTCTCACCACTGTGTGCTCTTCCTCCTCTTCCTCCTTTCTCCCCTTTCCCTTCTTCCTTCTTGCCTTCCCTCTGGACCTTTCCCAGGCCTAATGTCCATTGAGGAGACGGTGCTATGATTTGGAGGGAGGCGAGAGCTGGGTCTGGGTTACACTGCCGTGTGCACGTAGAACCAGACCTAGTTGTTTGTGCCTGGCTGACAAAGCTCAGGACCGGGGAGTGATAGTGGCAATTCACAAAGAGTTTTATGGTGGTGGAATCAGCAGAAAAACGGTAGCTACATCCAGCCATGTTACAGTCAAGTAGATCAATTCTTGCTTTCCCGATATCATTGTTCATCTGGAAAGATGCTTGCCTCTATTTTAAGGCTTAAAAGTTTCCATCAGTCGTACTGTGCTCCAAAGTCAGAAGGGGGGGGTGTGTGTGTGTGCATCTTTGTGTGTCAGAAGGGGGGAGCAAGAACACCGTGCAGCAGATGAAAGCAACAGCAGATGGGAGAAGAGGAAGACACACGTTTTTACCTCATGTAAACACAGTGCTTTCTTACAGGGGGCAATTACTTTAGCTGCCTAATCAGTAGATAAGGCTCTATCATTTTACAATATGTTTATTTGTCATTTAACCCTTTTTGTTCTTAAAATTGCAGAAAATACGGTGCGGTTGTTTTTCTTTTAATGGGGAATATTGTTCTCTGGAGAGTTTTTTCCGTATGCCTTTAACTGTACCTAATCTTTTTCTAATGGTAGAGCTGAAAACTCACTGTTCAAAGTAATTTTTCATACATTGTTTATATGAACTTACATCATTTCTGTGTAGTTCAATCAAAATAAGTAGCGATGGCAGCCAAAGACAGTTCTATTTATCTTCTGCTTTCTCTGAGGCAGGCGGTTGTAGAGGTACACCAGGTTCTGCTCTTCTCCCTTCTCTCCCAACCGTCTTCCCCAGGGACTTGTGGCTTCTTGGTGCCTGATGGTTTTGAGAAGCAGCAACACTTCTTGCAGAGTGTCTTTCCCTATGAGAAGATACTAGGCTGCTGTGCACAGGATTTCCAAAGTAAATGCCATCTGTCCAACTATCTAAACTAGGCTGAACTATCTAAAAAAACTAATTAGTATCCCTGTCCTGTTTTTTCTTTCAGGCTGGTCTGTACCAATGTTTTATTTACACAGTCCTCAATGCTCTTCCGAAATGCGTATTTCACGTGTTTGTTAGGATGTTGTTGTCCATGTTACCATAGTAAATGGCTACTATCTTCACTCATTCCTGTAAGCGTATTCTCATTGTGCAAATTATTAAATGAAGGTGCAGAGAGATAAAAGAAAGTGACAAAGCAGAAGCCAGGAGTCATTATCTTAGGGAAAAAATAGAATTTAGAAGACTGGCTCAGTCTTAAGAATATTTCTGAAGTAAAGCTTCTGTGACTAGATAGGAATGTGGAGATGAGTTTCATGGCAGTGACACCAATGTTTCCACTTAATGATTTCACCTAAATTAGTCCATGATCTTTGTTAGACAACCACAACATGCTTCTGTATCTTATTTATTCATAGTTACACACCTCATGTTTTCCAGGTTGCTCTTGAATCTGTGCTGCTGTCCCTTGTTCGTGCAGTTAGAGGGACTGCCGTCAGGTTCTGAGAGTGCGTACCCAGATCTTCCCCCCTCTGCCTTCCTGCCTTTCTTGATATCTTCACCGCGGCTCTTGTGATATGAACAGGATGATAATACTTGTTATGTTTACAGAGCCGTTCATTTTGCCAAAGCACAGCGCTGGGAGCGGGCACTGTGTTAGTGATGGAGCAGTCAAGTCCCGAAGGCTGTTTTGTTTCTTGAGACAATTTTATACCAAGAACCTCGTGAAAGCACTTTATTAACACTTACTTTTTTGTCGTTCATTTTAGGATCAGGATCCAGGCTGTCAATGAAATTGGAGCTGGACCATTTAGCCACTTTATTAAGGCAAAAACCAGACCGTTACCACCCTTACCTCCTCGGTTAGAGTGTGCTGCAGCAGGTCCTCAGAGCCTGAAGCTGAAATGGGGAGACAGCAGTTCCAAGCTTCACACTACCGATGACATGGTCTATATCTTGCAGATAGAAGACAGAAATAAAAGGTGAGAGAGATGAATCTTTTCCTTGTATTAATGACAATTAATTCTGGTTCATCATAATACAATTGTGGATCACGGTAAGAAAAATGTTGTTTTCCTGATTCCTTCGTACCTACAAGTACATACAAAATATTGTTTTAAGAGGGATTCTGTGCCTGTAGTCTAACGGAGCAAATTATGTAACAAAGCTTTTGAAATTATTATAGAACAACCAAAATGAGTGCTGCACTGTTGAAATTTTAGCAAAACCCCAGCCCCTCTGCCAGTAAAAGTTAATACCAAGTTTCATGACCATAGTGCTTTGCTTTACCCTTTGGAATATACAAAACGACGATACTGCACCCAATGGGTGTGTATTAACAAAACGAATGGTTACAAAATCAGAGGTCTAGGAAAGGCAAAACTAAGCAGCACAAAGGTTTTTGGGCAACCTGATGGTCAGGATTTTACAGCTGTAATAGTTTGGAGCATTGGAAAGTACGAGCTTAGCACCAGCTTGGTAGCTACACAATGATGACAAAATAAGAATGCAGAAGAGCTCATCCGCAGTGTTTCACTTCCCTAAAATTTTCTTCAAAGCCATGAGAGCTTTGAAGAAACAAAAATGAACGTGAAACAGTGTGCTCAGCAAAAAATATTTTCGCATGCAAACTTTGTATAAAAACATTCAATAACATAGCTCCAAAGTTCTGATGAGATATATATTCAGTAAAGAAAGGGAATGAAAGAAAGACAATGTGTGAGTACTGCCTAACTGTCTGAGCTCTTCAATGAATAAATATCATACATGGCTCATAATTTACTAAGAAACACTCTCAACTATTTAATTAGGTAAAGTAACTGATGTATCAAGTAGATAATCCTTAGAGACCTTCAGTACAGATCATAATTTGCTGTAAATAAGCATGATTCCTTTAATTTAAATAGAGCTGTGCTGAGTTTATGCCAGCTGAAGATCTGGCCCAAAAGCTCTAATTGTAAATATTAAAACCACCATGAATAATGCCTAAATACCGCCCAGTGTCTCAGCTATACTGATGCAGAGAGGGTACATGCTCCCCTGTATTAATACCGAGAGGTGTCCAATGAATATAAATGCCCATTTGAAAGCCTGACTGATGAAAACAGTTTCTTCAGAGTGCAATGCTGCTTGGCAGGAGCCCATCACCTGCAGCAGCATGTGATCGAGTCAGCTCTAAAGAAACATCCAGCAGGTTTCTTTTGTTTGCTTTCATGTAGCACTGCAGGTAGGATGGTGAAGAACTGTAAATTGTTTTAAACCTGTTTTTATGTTGGAGGAAATAGTAAGTTTCCTTGTAAGAATAAAACACGTTATGTTACCTGGCAGCAGAGAAGGAAAGCTTTTTCCCCTTTGCTTTTGCAGAAGGCTTTAGCATCATCCTTTGCTTTTGCACAAATGTTTCCCACTGCAAATGGTCTCTTAAGAGCTGTTAATTAGGAGGATTATTACTCTGCTAGGTCATCTTAGATTTAAATTTGGCTTAGAGTCCATGTGAGCTCTCAAAGATGCAGAGAGACTACTCATCTACATTCCACTGTCTCCTCCTGCTTGAACCGAGTCCTTGCACGGAATGGCTTCCTTTGCTGGTTGAGTTTGTAGCATTTAGTTTGGATAACACCTGAGATGAGCCGGAGCTGATGAGGTGCATACTGGTGTGGGCACACCAAAGCAGTAGAATGGGTGCACTGTTGTCTGTGCCGGGTGCTGTGCCTGAGAACAGTTGGAGCTGGCAGGTCTTGGCGATAAGATCTATTTATTTGTTCCCTATCTGACAGTCCCTTTTTGCTTCCCGTTGTGTGCATCGATCACAGCGAGAGATGTTCCTGAAAGGATACAGCGGCAAAGTTTTGTACGTTCAGGAGAGCTATCATTCCTAATGAACAGAGAATGACAGCCCACATGCAAATTGGTAGAAACAGCAGTTAGTTACAGAGGTACAAGTCCTCTCTTGGATCATTCCCATAAAATAAACCCCATCGTGACTGAGGCGTTACTCCTGTGTTGGAATATGGTTCTTTGAGCATCGCTGGCCTCTTCAATTGCACGGGGCTTGAACAGACTCATACAGGTAAACTGGGGACATCTAATGAGATAATTAAATAGAATAGAACATTTCAGTTGGAAGGGACCTACAGTGATCATCTAGTCCAACTGCCTGACCAATTCAGGGCTGACCAAAATCCAAAGCGTGTTATTAAGGCCATTGTCCAAATGCTTCTTAAACACTGTCAGGCTTGGGGCATCAACCACCTCTCTAGGAAGCCAGTCTCTGGTGAAAAAATGACACTGAATAAATGATCTAGGCAGATGTGTTGGAGTCTTTTATGGTTTGAAAGGGTTGTAGGGAGGTTGCGTGATGTCCTCTCTGTTGAGAGAAGAGATAGCACCTGATACTTGGGGGAAGAGGCTGTGATGTAAACATGGATAACTCAAAATTTACCTCTGTCATATCCTTAGTCTTTCAGAAGATATTGTTACTGTATTCCCTGAGACATCTGAAATTGCTTTCAATAGCTCTGTATTGAAATCCCTCAACTCAATATTATAATTTTCCCTTCTTCAGTGAATCTGAGCATGCAGTTTGCTTACTGATGAGGTTTAAAACAGGGGTGAGCTTTAAATGCCGGTGAACCATTTTCACAAACAGAAATATAAAGATGAGCAGATTCTTTAAAAAAAAAAAAAGAGAGAATTGTCAGTAAGTCAAATTCTGACCCTGTTAGCTTTAATGGCCTTTTTGTAAAGATTCAGCTCCAGTTCTGTGCAGTGATAGTCAACCAGTGCTCTCGAATGTGTCCTGGTCATTAAGAATTGTTTTTAACTTTTCCATGCCGTAATGAGGTGTAACAGGTCAGTTGTTGGAGACTAAATGTTTCATTGATTGCAAGACCTGTGAAACAAAATACTTGGAAATCTCCTGACACTGATTAATGTAGGGGCTTGAAAAGGTGTGTGCATCAGAAACGTACCTGCTTTAGCTCTCATTTGCTCTTCAGTGTGTGACATTTAGGAAGATCAAATTAGCATCTCTTGTCCTTTCAATTATGTGTAGCATTAAGTGGAAAGGAAGAAAAATCTGTTTCTAGAAAGCACAGTACATGGGAACGTTAGTTGAGAGTAGTTGACCTTTATGTAAAAAGGACCATAAAATTTCTTTCTTTTTAAATAAACTATCAGTTGTGACTTCATTTCCTAACTCTATTACTGTCAAGAAAATCATGTTAATCAAGTTGCACATTTTCCAGAATACTGTGAATTTTTCCTCTCATAGTGAAACAAATGAACCTAATTATAATAATGCTTTTGGTTTGTGGGTTTTTTTTCTGTGCTGGTAATTAGTCTTTAGTTGTTCCTACAACTAATTATACCTCTTAGTGTCTTAAAATGCTTACAGTATCCCATCTGAAAGAGAGAATTAGCAAGTGCATTATTAGTGGGTCATTTATCATTTGCTTGTGCTTCTTTTAGATTAATAAATGTTGCAATTAAGATGAATTCTGGGATTTTTGTGTGTGCAAACAGATTCCAAATAAAAATATATATATATAATTATATTTTAAGGGAGAATCGTTGATAAGGTTAGCTGTGAAGGAACCTAGATGTATTCTTTAAAAATACCGATGAAGGATCATTGACAATTCTTAAGTGTGGGTGTTGGTCTCTTCTCCCAAGTAACTAGCGATACGATGAGAGGAAATGGCCTCAAGTTGCATCAGGGAAGGTTTAAATTGGATATTAGGAGAAATTTCTTCACCAAAAGAGTGGTCAAGCATTGGAACAACCTGCCCAGAGAGGTGGGTGGAGTCACCATCCCTGGAGGTGTTCAAAAAACGTGTAGACATGGACATGGTTTAGTAGACATGGTGGTGTTGGGTTGACGGTTGGACTTGATGATCTTAGAGGTCTTTTCCAACCTTAATGATTCTGTGTTTCTAATAAGTCTGCTTTTGTAAGTAAATTGCAAGAGATTGTGTTTACTGGCATTCTAAACTGTAATTGCTTTTGTTATGGTTATTTACTGAATAAATGAGTTACGACCCCGTATCACTGGGTAAACAGTAGCAGTACTTCCCTTTCGTAGCCTGTGAAAGATTATTTATGTGAGTATTAACCTGTTTTAAATAGTTTGCTAAACTATATGTGCTTTCCTTTTAAGGAGGTATTGTTCTTCAATATAAATGAAAAATTGATTGCAAAATAGAACTTGCCTAATGACTGTAAATGTTAATTGGGTGCAGTCACTGTGCGCACACTGTTCTTCTGATTAAGATACAAATGTCCCAAAGGCCATAGACATACCTCAATGGAAACTTCTAGCGACTCCAAGGAAGGAATCACATTTGTAACCAAATAGCATAATCTGTTGAATTGATTTCTTCTGCTTGGAGAATTTTCCCTCAACTTGAATATTTATTTCAGGAGCATCACCTGCCACATTCCTTGTCCCAGGAGTGCCTGTTACTGTGGTGCAGGCAGAGAGGACATCAGGGCTGTAAGTGTGGGAGACACTCGGTTGCCTTCAGGTTCTTTCCCCGCTCCTGTTGTGAGTGGAGCCTACAGAGCCTGAATGTGGACAGGGGAGACATGCAAGTTCTCCCTGGTATCCAAGGGAGATGTATTGTCCGTCCGTTTCCGCGCCTGCTAACCCAGGTGTTGGTGATGCTCCTGGTTTTTTCAGGTGCGTGGTGAGCTGTTTCCACTGGTCATAGAAAGCCTATAAGTAAAAGAGAAAAGTATGTTATAAAAATCTACGCCAATATTTTCCAAGGTGAGAGGAACTGAAAAGCACTTGTTGGGGGTGGTTTCCAAGGAAAATTAAAACATGCTTTGAACAGTAAACAGTAAAGCCAGGCAGCAATGCAGATGGGCTCATTTTTTCTGCTGAAAGATTCAGTTTTAGGAAGCTCCTAGCTCTTCCAGTGATTCTCCTACCCTTCTGTCATCTTCATCCAGTGGTGCTGGAAACCTTTTCTCCCCAAGCATGCTCAAGTCGTGTATAGCAGAAGAAACTGTTTTCCCTTCCTTCCATCAGAGTTTCTGTGACCTAGTTACTCCTTAAAGAAGTACCACAAACAGCAGAGAACACACAAACAAAATGGATACAGTCTGTCCCAGTGTCCAGTGCAGTTTTCCTGGCTGTAGAAGTGGAATATCATATCTGATGGCTTGCTCTAAGCAGCAGTCTTTGCAGAAAGACAGACTCTGTGTTGGGAAGTGGCCATACTTAGCAGTCTCGACACGTATGTTTGCTCTGCATTAACGTGAAGAGAGGTAGACTAGAAACATGGAGAGAGAAATTGCTAAACGTGCCGCCTCTGCCTGATGACTAGCATAATCATTATCTGGTTACTGCAAGTTTCAAGCGGTCTAATTAAAAAGTTGTTTACACTCATGATTTGATCAAGACAATTTACACCCATTTTAGCAGCAATTACTGATATGTATCAGGCCTACTGGCTTGTGAAATTCTATTAAAATATAAAATTAGACGCATTAACATATCCCTGCAAAAACCTGCAGGAAAAATCACTTTCCTATTGGGTGAAACAGTGATGAAAGGAAATTAAGAATTAGTGTCAAGACATATGGCAAGCTACAGTTTACTCTGCAAGCCTGGCTAAATAGGAAGTTAACATTCAGCAAAGTCTTTCAAGTAGTCTGTCTTCACTTCATGTTGTTGCATTGCAGAGATGAGTATTACTATTAACAGTAATGATATTGGTACGAAGAGCGTTCTGATCAGCTGCTTGGGGTTCTGCAGTAAGTGCTGTGCAAATGAAAGAGAAGAGGAAGAATTGTTCCAAGTATAAAAAGCTGAACTTGTTAATGAATTTCAGCTTTGTTCTAGAAACAGGAGGAAACCAGCATTTTTAGTAGATATGAGTTAACTGTGTGCGCGTCATCTTTTGAGACAGTGAGGTGTGAGAGAACCATGCTAAATGTTTAAGATGAGATGTTTCAGATATTAGGAATCTAGCGTGGTGCAGATTTAGATGCTTTTCCATAAGTATGTTCAAAGAATCCCTGGTTTGGTGGGAAATTTAGTATTAACTTCATCAAAACGTGGTGGACCAGTTTGCTCTATACGTTTTGGTCAGTGTGCATCTGGAGGTACTTCAGACTTCACAGGTGTAACTGAATATTCCAGATGGTAGACCATAAATAAGAGCAGCATCCAGACCAAAGATTGTCACTGTAATGAAAGCTATTTTCTGCACATCTGTAAGAACCTCATCAGCAAAATAATGCCTTTATCAGAGTAATGACTGTTTAACGTCTAAAGTGGTAATGAGGTGAAGGTTGGAGCAACAGGAACGTGTTGGCTCTTTTGCCAAGTGCACAACTTGAGGTTCTAACTTCATTTTGCTGAAGTTGGTAAACTAGAGGCTACGCTTTGCTTCCTTAGTGAGCTTTGCCAAGCCAGATTACTGAGACTGTCAGGTCAGTAAATAGTTCTGAACATGATGTGCTGAATGAGATTCATTTTAAGGTTCATAGATGCTATTAGTTGCCACCATACTAAGAAAGTCGATTGTAATGCTGCACAAGAAAGATAAAAATGCATGTGTGTGTGTAAGACCATTAGTTTGCTGCTGCTGAACTGTCTTTTGTTTTGGTTTTAGCTTTGTTAAGCCTGCTGTTACTTATAGCTACTGTTATTTATTAAGGTATTGCTATTGCAAGCCACGGTGTTGGTAGCTGCCTAGTATTCTAGTTCTTGACTGCGTAGTTTCAACAGGCCGTTGGATGCTCTCCCTAATTTCTCCCACATTTTCATTCAAATGCTGTCAATTCACGTTAATTTGTGCTCAGCATTGTCCTTCCTACCTGTTCCTTGGCCTCTCATCTGGCTGCACGCAGGAATCATCTGTCAGGCACTGTGCTGATCTGTCTACCACTCCTCTTAAATGTGCCCAGAAGCTACTTCCAAAAAAGTAATTTTTCTTGCTCTGGGGGAGCTTCTGTAGGTGAAAGCATCTTCATTTTCAATAATTCCAGACATCTGACAAGTGCCTGCCTGTGGCAAATACAGATTACGCGCTCAGATCCAGCAGCAGGTGAAAGATGATCTAGTAGAAGCAAGCTAAAAAATCGATTTTTGGCTGCAAGTACTCTTTGTCTAGCCTGCGAAGAAAACTAAGTTCTTCCCATCTGACTATTACCACTTTTCTTCCTGCCTTTTTCTGCTCTCCACTTAGTTTTGCTTTTCTAAGCATCAGAAAGGAAAAGTTGCCTCCTTCAGAGGGTCCTGTTGTTGTTGTTACGCCTATAAATAAAAATTATATTGACCATACGTTGTGGAGGTTAGTTTTAAACATATTATGACGAAGCATGCGTTATAAGCTTTCCAAAAGGCATCTTCTGGAAGAGCGATCTTCAGATCAGCCTGGTACTGGTTATAGGAGCACTGATGGATATGAGGATGAGGGATGCTGCAGATGTCCAGCTTTTCTCTTTAAGCTGAAGATCTTAAAATACAGCAGAAATTAAAAAATCGTGCCTTGACTTTACTCCTGTACCTCTGCCCACCTAACAGAAGAAAAGTGCGCTCTGTACTTAAGATGTGGACCAGAAAGACTTCTCAAGTGGTTATGGCTGGGGAAGGATAAGCTAGCAGATTGTGAGCAGTTCATCGTACTTTCTACTTAGCTCCTGGCTTGGGGTTCCTCCACAGCCTCACTTGAAATAGTACCTCTGTTCTCACCCTCACCACAACCTGCTCTCGTCGTTCCTCTTTTAGCGAGTTAATACCATTCTACTTCTGGCACGTAGGTTTAGTAGAGATTAATACCTCTCTTTCCTGCATCAACAGGAGCAAGGTTCAACATAAAGCCAAGAGGTGTTAAACCTTCCGATCTGCTCCAGCCGGGCAGATTGGGATGGAGGCAGACTCCAACACGCAGAGCATGATGAAGGGAGCTGGTGTCGCTGGAGATAGGGGTGTGCTGGAGCACGGTGGTCTCCAGGGATCAGAGCTGAGTGGGCCTGGGCAGCTTTTTGTCTTCTCAAGGAAAAAAAAACCAACCAAACTCCAGTTCCATTTAAAAAATGGAGGTTCTCCAACTCAGGATGAATTACATGGGTTTGGTTTCTTTTGAAGCTTTGCACTCCTGGGTGCCACCTTGTCATGTAGGGAGCTGCTGGTGGGGAAAGAAAATCACATAAATCGGTGAGTGTTTGATAATGTTCTTTATACAAAATGGAGGAACGGTCTAAAAAAGTAAGTGGGGGCTATAATTGTGCAGATAACAGGGATGCTGCGATAATAATATTAAGAGCTGTTGATTTATGAAATTCATGAACTTCAGTTTCTAATTATGCAGTTGCCCACGTACGCTGAAGTGAAGCCTCAGGTCGGTAGGTCAGGCCAGTGCTGTATTAATGATTTCTCTCCAGCCAGAACTGTGGCAGATGACCACATTGTTCTGAGAGGCAGTAACAGAATTATTCGGATGGCTATTTTAGCCTTTGTACTTGGCTCAAGATTGCTGTCTTATTTAGTGCTCTATGGTAGATTTTCTTTCAAATTGTTGTAAGGACAAACGGGTTACTAAAACATAAACAAAACCCAAGAGTTTGAAAGGGAACCTGCTGATTCAAATGTGCTGAGCACTAATGAGCAGAGGTAGAGCGAGTACATTCATATTCCTCTGCTCGACTGGAAGTGACTAAAGTGGAGGAAACAAAATAGCTGCAACATGTAAAACATTTCCAAGAAGATCTTCACTGAGAATAAAAAGGTATTGATGAAAAACTAACAGCAGTGGTGTCTCCCAAACAATCGTTCGAGGACATTGTGTTCTCTCTCCTCCACTGTGTGTAGGTAAATGAATAATCCGTGACTGACATGAGAATGCCTGGGAAGGGGAGAACTGGGATCGCTGGAGTGAGATGAGAGGGAAGCAGCCTCTGGGGAGCGTCTCCATCCCTGGAGAGAGTTGCTTTCTTTTCAGTTTCTGCTCTTACTTTACTGGAGAGGAGAGGCAACGCTGCAGCCTGTTAAATTTGAACAATACAGATTTACTTGTGGATGATGCATACTTTAAAAAAAGAAAATGCAATTGTATTAGGAATGCCAGAAAGATTTTTGATGGCTGTGCTGTGTTAATGACCGTGCTTATGGCATCCCACAGCATCTGAGGAGGAGAACTCATCATCCATGTTCAGACAGAGAACTGAGTAGAGGCTAGAAGAAGGTGAGAGGGACATAGAGAGCGTGGGAGCTTTTCTATATGCAGAGTTAAGTCAACTTTTAAATGCATAAGAGATGAAGTCCTTGCAGACAAGCTCAAAGCTGGCTTGTTCTTAAGAAAAATGTGTGGCACAGGGCTGGATAGAGCACAATGGACAATGTCAGGCTTGCCAAGAAGGCAAAGGTTTGTAGAGCTCAGGCTTAAACATGCTTTTTAAATTAGATTTATATTTAAATCTAAAGATTTAGGTTTAAAAAATGAGCTTGCAATAATATGAACAAATTATCTTTCTTTAGACAATTTTTAATGTATGCAGACATCACAGCAGCAATATACAATCACACTGATTCAACTTCAAGTTCATTGAGGTTCTTCAGGAGAAAGCCTGAGAGTCTGAAGAAAGACTGTAGGATATATTACTCCAAGTCTATAGCCATCTACATCAAATAACTACACTATTTTTAAGAA
Organism: Aramus guarauna; assembly: GCA_013400195.1. Lineage (NCBI taxonomy): Eukaryota > Metazoa > Chordata > Aves > Gruiformes > Aramidae > Aramus > Aramus guarauna. Next base: position 33,442 of record VXBL01008946.1, on the reverse strand, counting down.
TAAGAGAAATAATTCTGGAGGAATATAAAGTAGCTACTTTAGACATGAGGAAAATACTACATTATTATCAAAAAATCACCAGTATTTTGAAGTTAAAATGTTTCATCATCATTATGTTTCTTACATCATGATCTGCATCTTCAAACACAATTACAAATCATTATAGTCATAAGAAAGCCTAACAGCAACAGAATTTGATTGACTTAGTAATCACCCTTTCTTCTTCTGAAATTGGAAGCTCTCTTTCTTCAAAGACAGTTGAATCTCAGAAGTTTTAAGTGTGCTTCCATTACAATCTTGTGCATTGAACATGAATGCAAGCTTTTCCGTAATGGTTTTTGCTTTCATTACAAATGTTTTTTGAAACAGAGATAGAGAAGTAGAAAGACGTGGAGATGGAAACCGGATGGGAGTACCAGTCCAGTTCCCAAATGACAGGAGAAGCTCAAGTGTTTTGCCAGATCACTTTTTCAGTGTTATGAAACCTTAATCATATTCAGAAGGTGAAAGTGTAATTTCAGGACTAAGTCGTTGGTATTCACCGTACGAGTATGTCTAGCAAGTGTACCACAAGCCCAAACTGTGGGTGTGCTTGTGTGTGGTAGCTGGTAAGGTGCATTTATCCTCCTTTGCTTACCTAGCTCCACGGGTGATTACAAAGAGGGGATTAGTCTAAAATACTGCTTTGTATCTTTTTTGCTATCTGTTGCCCTTGGATGAGGGTCAGAGACAAGTCTCAGCACTTCTCCGAGTACTGCAGTGGTTTCTGAGCAAGCCACCTGACTGAGCTACAAAAAGTGGAGAGGGAGAGACAGAGTAGTCTTGTCTTTTTGGTCTTATTGCTCTCCTAAATACCTGTGCGTTCTTCCTCGTGCGGTGATTCCCAAGAAATTTTACTCCATTTTATTCCATTTTGAAACGTGCCATAGCTGCTCATGTGAGCCTCGAAAATCTGGGATAGCAGGCAGTCCTTAAAACTGCATAAGCGTAAGGCTGAAAAAAAAAAAAATTTCTTCTTTGGAAATTGGTTCTAAAATCTCCTCTTAAATTTGTGGGCATAGATCTTTCATTTCCAATCAAGGTGAGGGGCTCCCTAAAACTCGGTGGGGGTAGTAAGTCACATTAGTCCTCAGAGTACATTTCCAGCAATTTAAATTACCTGAACATTTCTTTTTAGTACAAATGATTCTTGATCTGTCTGTTTGTACTTCATGGATTTCAATCATAATGTAATATGAATTGATTTCTGTCCCTGAGAGCTAATGACAGACCCAGTTTCTTTGAAATGCTCAAATTGGTTATACTGTGTATCTCATGCGAAGCCAAAGGACTTATTATCCAGGATAAAGCTAGTGCCTAGATAGGGAGGTCAAAAACTAATCTCTTTGTTGGCTTCCTGGTGATTTAAAATCTGCTGAAATGGTTAAGATATTTGCATAAGTGTACTAAACCGTCAGAAAAACTATGTGATCCTGCGTGGTGAATTTTGTGTTCTGCAGATTCAGGACTGTAGCAAGTAAGACCTTGTTTCCCAGTGGAGGGGCTAAGCGGGTTGATGGAAGATGCTGGGCGCTTCCTCTTCATTTACCCTCATTCTGCTCAGCACCCGTGGGGTCAGGATCTCAGTCGGAAATTGCTGGCTAACATGTGGCTATTACTGAAAAGCATTTATCTGAGCAGAGCAATTGAAAACAGAAGTCAGAGTCTCTCTAGCAACTGTACTTGTGGTTTTGGTTTGTTGGGTTGTTGTTTTTTTTTAAGATCAAGTGACATTGATTTTTTTTCTGCATTACATCGTTGGATAAGTTGTTGCGTGCTGTTTGATCTTGTCAATGGGAGTATTTTGGAAGTCATTTCCTTAGTGTCATGTCTTTTTCTTGTTTTCAGCCTGCTGTAGCAGAGCTGTCGGCACGGGCATCCCCCCTGAGCTCCAAAGCTGGCATCCTTGTCCATCCCCCATATCCCCCTCACTTAATCATCCTTCCCCTGTGCCTTTTCACTCATAGACCACCATGTGTCCTCTCCGAATCTGTTTCTGTCTCTGCTGTTTGGCCGTCTTTGGTCTGGGAACTGTTCAAGTGTGTAATATATTACACATATATTACCCAATCCATATGTTCTGATTTAAACAGAGTTACTCTGGCTTAAGATGGCACAGATGAGTGTGAGGTGTGGTCTTTGGGTCTCAGTTGTTTTACCTGATAACTGACATTATCATTTTACAAAGTAAGTATTAGTTGCAAAAGGAACAATGAACTTGTGCTTTCCCTAACCTGCTAATCGCTGTGTTAATAACACGCCGGTTTTACGCTTGCCTTCAGCAGCTCTGCAAAGCGCGTTGTGCCCATTTCCACAATATGGAAACCTTGCGCTGGTATGTGTAATAGCCAGCAATGGCAGTGCCGCTCCAGTGTAACTGCATATTCTCATTTTTATTGTTTCCAGGTTTATTCCGATTTATAGGGGACCGAGTCATACGTACAAGATACAAAGGCTGACAGAATCCACTTGTTACTCGTTCAGAATACAGGCGGTCAATGATGCTGGGGAGGGACCGTTCTCAGAAATATGTACCTTCTGCACAACTAAGTCAGTCCCACCTGCAATCAAAGGTATGCAACAGATTTTTATTTTTTTTTACATACACGTAAGTAACATGTAATTATTTAAGTAATTGGTAAGTATGCTGTCAGTTTGTAAGGGTTAACGTAAGTATGCACTAACACATGTGAAAAATTAGTTTGTGCTGCTTGTAATATTTCTGTGAATTGTGAATTTACATTGCAGTGGGAAGCTAAATTATCACCACAAAAAAATCGTATAAACAATGTAAATGTTATACCAACCACTGTTGTTATACATAAACTATTAAAATGCTGCTGCTAACAATAATGTTTACCAGAGCGTTGCTCTGGATTACCACAGCACTTCTTCTGTAAGGGATGTAACAGCTGCAGTGTATATGTGTACATACCAGTTTAAGCATTAGTAAAGTTTAATATTGGTTTTTGTTATGTAGGTGATGTCCAGCATAGAGCTTCAGAGTTTATTTTTCCTTTAATGTATAAAATCAATGACGATATTTCACATACATAAAGCATTGGATTTAGAACTCACTTAGCATGTGTTCCACTAGAAGAACAAAAGGTCTAATTAAATGAAGTTTTGTAATGAAATAAACTGAGCTGTAATCAGGTGCACCTTTCTTACCTGCGTGCTCAAAACTCCTCTGTCAGGCAGTACCATTTACTGTGAGAAACAGCAACCGCTAGTTTGTCAGAGAGGTTTCCTTTGCTCCTCTGTGTTTGAAATCTGGCCTTGGTGATTTTTGACACTGTGTCATCAAAGATTTAGAGAGAGGAGAACACTGCTGGGGTGTAATTTCCCTGGTGCCTAGGTGAGCTGCTCTCAATCACCCCCAGGGAGAAAGAACAACACCCTTGAGCGCAGAGAACCCTGGGAGACCGGTTTCGCTAACGCTAAAATCAGCGTGTGCGAGAATCCCGCCTTCGTTTCGACCTGGATATCCCCTGGGTTTTGACACTTGCTTCAGTGCTGGTTCTGGAAGAAGAAATCTGCATGTGTTTGGTGTAAAGTTCAAGGGTAAATGTACTTACCCAACGGTGAATTATCCTGATTGACTCTATTAAGCAGTTGTAAGACACGCTACCCAGCAAAGCAAAGGGAGCTCGTGCCAGGTGAACCCGGCTGGCGTGGGTGACGGCACTGGGGAGGGTGGGCATCACTGCTGGAGCATCCGCAAGTTGTCGGAGTGCCTGGGAACAGGCGCCTGTCACTCGTGGATGCCACGTCCGTGTGGCTGTTGCTTCTCTTAGCCGCACTAAGTGGATAAAACTGGCACGGGGATGCCGGCATGTGCTGTAGTCACATTTTCGTTTTGTTGGATAGAAATCCATTTTATTAAATTCAGAGCTCACCTAGGTTTTTGTTTTGAACTCCCTGCCTGCTTATTTAGTTCCTGTTAAATATGACTCATGCCCTAGACCGAATATCAGATAGTTAAGACATGGTGCAAATACCAGGTCGTGTGTGGGCTGGGACCACAGGTACATGACAAAACCCTGGCTGTAACGGAGAAAAGGGCACAACAAAAACTGCGTTGGTGAACACTGCCGTGGGGAGGTAATGCCATAGAGGAGAGAGAGCTGTTGGGGTGAAATGATGGTGTTGATTCCCTTCCGTGTTCGGAGCAATGCAAAGAAATGTGGGTGATAAACTTAGTACAGTTTTTCATGTATCAGAAGCACACGTTTATTTTCCTATAGAGTATCCCAATTACTCACTTAGTGATGCCAACCCTAAAATAGTGTTCTACTTAATGGCAGTGTTTTGTAAGTGTTAGAGAAAAATCTACATGTATCGGGTTAAGGGATGGAAGGAGGAGGGAAAATAATTGAGGATGTTGTTGTCAGCTGAGATGAAGGCATCTATTACAAGTCTCCCAACAGTGGCAGATGTGCAGAGAGAAGCAAATGGATATTGATTACATTTGGGTCTGCGTATGATTCACGTGTTCCTCTTGGGTGGTAACGAATTAGTCTAAAATTAATGTAATGTATGCAACGGCAGCAGCATTTGTTTCTTTGATAGACTCTCCTGTAGTCTGTTTTCGTAGGGTTGGGAATCTAGATTGCCTTTAACAAGCTCATGTCCTGGCACATGTTAACCACTCGGTAAAGCGTTCAGTGCTTTATTTTTTTGGTCATGTGCTTGCTTGCGCTGCCTGATCAAGAGGTTGGTGGACCCTGGATGCTGCTGCAGTTGTTTTGATGCCTTCCAGTGTCAGATGCTTAGTTGTACATATAAACATGATGCTGCTGGTGTTCGTGCCCTGCTCGGCTCACCTGCAAGCTTGCCATGGGGCACAGGACAGCAGCTCTTGGCTTTCAGCTAGTGGGAGATCTTCTCCCAAGGACAGCAGCATTGTAACAGCTGGCAAATTGGATTTCTCTAGCTTTCTAGTGAAAGCACTGGTCTAAGCCTGGCTAGAAATAGCAGGTCTGATTGCCTGAATGTCAGGCTCAGAATTAGATACAAGTCCAAGTCTTTAAAATTATGCTTCTTGCTTCCCAGGCTGGACTTAATCTCTAATACAGAAGATTATTTAGCTTCCTGTCTCACATTCCTTCTCTTGTTTTTCCTGAACGAAATGTTTGATATTATTCCTCTTTCAATGACTTGTAGCATGGGAGGAATACATAGGCATCTCCACTGGCACAGGTGTTTGCTCAGAACTTTATGAAATTGCTGCTTTTATTAATGCCAGCGCGTTTCATGTGATGACTTCTGCTTCGAAAAGATCAGTGTGCAGTGTTGCAATTGGATTTTAAAAGTTCAAAGTTTTCTATCACATCCAGTGCCCCTTTCTAGGGGCTCACGCAGCTGACAGATGATGCTCCAAGAGCTCGCTGTCCTTCTGCAGAAGTGATCTGGGTCCTGCAGTAAAGGTCTTAGGAGCTTGTTAATCAGCTCTACATTTCACTCGATTTTCTGTGGGTAGTATTTGTGGTTGTTTACTACCACAAGAATCCTGAACTGCTTAATCAGGCAAGACTGTCCTGAAATAAATGAGACTTTTGAGTGACTTAAAAGTTTTTTACTTCTTTCATCCAGTGGTGATGGCAATTTGATTTTTTGGCCATGTAGATACAGTACAGATTCTGTGCTACTACCCCCGTGATGTACCGAAATTCTCTTTTTAAAAATGTTCTTGTATATATTACAGTGCACATAAAGTGAGTAAGATTTCAATGCAGTCTTTATATTAAATAATAACACATCACATTTTATTGTAGCTCCTCGAGTGACACAGTTGGGAGGAAACGCCTGTGAAATTACCTGGGAAATGGTCCCACCCATGAAGGGAGATCCTGTTGGTTATGTTCTGCAGGTACTGGTTGGAAGAGAATCCGAATACAAGCAGGTGAGAAACCGATCTTGTTTTAATATTGCTAAATTGATAATGGAAATGTTTTTGAATGTTTGCTGTGCAGCTTCTTTCTACTATATTGAATTATACCCTGTGGTGATTTGTCAGGTGAACTTTGGTAAAGGCTGAGTCAAAATTAAGGGTTGTTTTCTCCCCTGAGGGACTATATAGAGCATCGTTACCTTATCGGAGTGATTTGTGCCCTGTCCGTAGTTAATCACTATTTCTAACTGAACTAACCTTTGCAAAGTTACAATTCTGTCCACCCATGCTTTCTTCTGAACTGGCTGGTGCTAACCATTGTCTGAAGATGAGAAGATGAAGTAGGTGGATTATCTTCCTCGTTCACTAAGCCAATTCCAAGACCGTCCATCAAGGATTTCAGCCAAGTACACAACTTCTAATGGGTTTGTTCAGCCATCCCGCTCCTGCCTAAGGTTTCGATGCCAGGATGTGCAACTCCTGTGTATCAGCTGCCCTACAGAACCTGTTCTTGCACTGTGGAAACAAAGGGAATGAAGTCCGGCTGGTCCTTCTTCCCTTGTCTATTGTGATAAGAGATCACAAGTGGACATTTCCCCAGAGCACCTGAAACAGAACAACTCCTTCACAGCTAGGTCATTTCTTTCATCTGTCACACCTCTGACTGTGATTTACAGTGCGCTTCATCTGTGCCCTGTCTTCTCCTTCTCCTTACTTTCATTGTCATATGGATTCCAAATAAGTCCAAATTAGGGAATGAGATACGTTAAGCCTTACATTAAATTCTTAAAACTGTGAATAAGGTAGTACTTTGCAACTGTCTTTGCTCCTCTTCGGTCTATTTTTTAATATTACTGCAAATTAATGAATTATCAAAAATGACATAAATGCAAGTTAATTGCAAAAGATTCAGAAACCTATTTTTGTCAGGAAACATTTTTTGTGCTGGTATAGGTAATAAAACTTCCATGTGCTGTATTGGCCTCATAATGTCGGTGGTAAGTGGATAAGTGGACCCATTTTGCTGTTGCCTGATTTACAAAGAAGCCTTGATGTATGACCTCCACTACAGCTTCAGTAACCGTAGCTTCGGTACTTAAAATGTTCTGGACGTCCTTGGGGAGAACTGGGCATGGCTTCATGTTCCTTTAAGACAGGTGATGGCTTAATCTTCGCAGTCAAGAAACTGTGGTATGAAAAAAAAACAACAATAAAGGAAATAAAGTACCTCAGGGTCATGTGTTGAAGGTCTTCATTTCTCATGAAGCATGACCCTGATGAGGGGTCTTTTGCTTGAGTTTTCACAAGTAACTCACTAGAAGAAGCTCTAGGCTGGGATGCTCAAAGCTGACACTGGCTTCTGTACTTGGGCTGGCTGATAACCAGCCGTGGAAAAGAGGGAGAGTTCCACTGTTTCACCTTCCCAGAAATCAGTTTTGCTTATCAAAATGATTGTTCTTCATCATGAATGTGGGTGTCACCTCCCCACTGGGGCACATCGCTGACTTACTGTCCGTTAGCTGAGCTGCAGTACCGATGTGCATGCTCTTAGCTCCTAGTATGTGAATAGGAGATAACGTATATAAACGTCTTTCAGTGGTTTTCTGGCTAATGGGTTTCACTTTACCTTTGCTGTGGCATGCATGGGATCATTTGCTACTATTTAGCTGAAAAGAAATGTTACTGATATGTTAATTACATTTGAAGTGCAAGTCCTAAATTTACTTCTAAATCTGTTTTGTTCCCTGCAAGTGACGTATATATTTTGCATATGTATCTCAAGGGGCGTATTATAGTATAAAAATTTTGCAAATTGTTTTGGAGGGTTGCACAAATTAAAAATATTGTAGATTTTCAGGCTATTAAATGTACCCATGAGAAAGAACAGCGTCTTAAGTGACTGGAGTTGCTATAGCAGTCGCCAGTACATTTTGCAAGATCCAGGGACAGTATAGCTGGGTAAGAAGATGATAAATGGCTGCATGAAGTAATTTTTTATGTCCCGCTCGTATGGAAACAAATGCAACAAATAGCTGTTTATGGGCTGTACAGGACAGTATCACATGTAGGGTTGCTCATCCTTGGACACTTTCCCCTTCGTTCACTCTCCAGGACACAGTCATTTCTGTCCTGCGACACAGAATCATGAAATATCTCAAGTTGGAAGCGACCCATCAGGATGATGACATGTTTTATACCAGCCCAAACGCAGATGAGTTTCATAGAATAAAAATCCACTTTTAAAGTCACCGTAAAATTGAAAATTTTTAACTAATGAACCTATAAAACTGTTTCTCTGTTACAAGGCTGTAATCCTGTCGGTAGTCAGATCACTTGATTTGCAGCAATTTAAAGGCAACTATTTAAGACAAGGCTTTAAACAGTGTTAATGAGGAAGATGTGTTACAAACCCATGGAGCACTGTCTCTCTATCTACTCCCAATTGATTTACTTGAGATGAATACAGCTGATAAATGACCAAACCCAATTTCCTCATTTTATCTTAAAGCCCTAATTCTTGCTTTCAGTGTTTAAATGAGTAAAAGCTTATGAGTGTAAGTTCATGTGCAGGTATATCCTGGAGCAGAACAAACCAATTAAAGGGTAAAGCATTTATTAAGCGTTACTCTCTGTAGAAGTGACTATGCGCGGCAGAAATCAAGATGATACATGTCCATCTATTTTTTGTGTAGGGAATGGGAGAATCTTTGATACCCCAGGAAGTTTTACAGAGATACTGTTATTCTGACAAACTTCGTATTCCCCTGCTGCAACGTTAGCTACTGACAGGCTTTTGGGTAAAGCTATGCTTGTTTTCTAGATCTTCACACCTGAGTTGTCTGCCTCCCCCTGTAGCCTGATGCATGCAGCTCTCCACACCCCAAAATCCACTGTTTTTCCCCATTTGACTTAGCAGAGGTGGTATCAAAGTACTCAAAAGCCCTTTTTTTTCCAGACTGGGGCTGTAGCCATTCCTGCCCTCCTCTGGGAGAACACGTTGTAAATATTTCTCTGCTGAGAATTCCCTGAAGAACTGGATTTGCAGGAGCTAAACAGATAACTTAGATCCCTAAAAAATGTGTTTAAGAAAATATGAAATACTCCTTTTCCTGTTTCTCAAGCAATGTGTTCCCTTTTGTGTATTTGTATGCTTTATCTATTGGATACCTAAAAAAAAAAAAAAAAAAGAGGAGTATGACAGTTCTTTTTAGGAAATCAAATTTTCCTTGTTTATGAATCAGGATGTAAATCTCGGCAAATTTCAGGAATCGGTAGCCCAGATTTGTTTTTCTGTTTCTTGCACTTTCATCTAGCAAAGCCCACTCCGTCAGAACTTAGCTTTAAAGTGTGATAAAGTTAACTCCAGCTTTGCATAGTTTTAATCTGGAGCTGGATCGGGTTGTGCAGCTCTAGCAGGAGCTGAACCGTGGGATAACGGTGGTAACACTCGGCAGCCTGAGTTTTAGTTTCCCAGTTGAGCAGCTCTGGGGATAGAATCACCAAGGAGCCAGCTCTTCATAAGAGCTGAGGGTGGGAAATCAGAGGTGAGCTTTAGAGCTGCTTTATCCTTAAATCGTTTGCCAGTGAGGCAAAATGTTCTACCTTTGAATTTTCTGAGAATTGGGATTCAATGGTGTTTCATCAGCCTCTGCCACATCTCTTCTGGGAGAAAACTGTCCCCAAATGGTTTCCAAAAAGAAGAAAAGACGGGTAGGATACAACGGATGTGTAAAAATCCCCCAGCAGTGCAGTGGGAAGCTTGCTTGGGTCTGCAGCGAGAGGTGGACACCTGGGAGAATCCGGTCGCTCTTACCAAGCTCTAATTCTTATTATTGTTTTTTCTGTTTCAAACTCGGTAGACACACAATCTCTGAAACGCCTTCAGTGGACTGTTAATTTTTGTAAAGCTCTAATCAGCAAAAAATTGGGTTTCCTTCTCTATTTTAAATAGCAAGTCAGAGGCACTTGTACTGGCTGCATGCCAAAATACAACTTCATTGTACAGTACGCAATGCATTTATTACTGGCGCTACTTGCATTGAGTATTTTCTCTGCCTCCTGATGCCTATTTTGTGTTATGAGACAGAGCAAATAACTTCCTTTTGTTAGAGTTTTTCAGTGCAGCCCATCTCGTGGAAGGTGATCTGAGGGACTCGTGTTGAGGAGACGAGGCTGCCCGCACGACTCTTAAGGGTTTAGGAGCATCTCAGCAGTGGAGTGAGTGCAGCTCATTGGTGTTTGGATAAAATAACAAGCCAGTTTCTTAAAGAGAAATCTGTCAGGTGACTTGGAAGAAATTAAACCTTTCAAGTGGACTTGCTTTCTACATAGATTGAAACCTGCTTCTGATTCTTGATCTGCTTATCACTGTACAAAATTGGCTTTTATTAATTACTGAATACACTGGCCATTGCAATGGAGTGCAGCAGCCAGCTAAGGCTATCTTACTCTTTCCAGTGTGTTGCTTATAGGGCAGTTGTGGCTTTCATTTTTATTGTTCGGAAAAGATGAAGGGGTTTGGAATTATTTAATGACATCGGTGAAATTGAGAAATACTTGCCTACAGGAATTCTCTGAGCTGTCTAGCTTGATCAGTAGGATCAAATGCCATAAGCAGCAGGTTTTTTGCTTGTGATGAAATTTTCATTTAAGGAGCCAGGCAAAAAGCTGATCGTGTTGTTATATTCTCAGGTGCCTAAACAAAAAAGCCGGTTTTGGGAACTGAAAGTAATAAATTGGCCACATAAATTTGACTTGTTGGCCACCAAAGCATAATGTGCTACATATAAAAAAGTGTGCTGCTTTCTACAGTTATATTTAGTTTCAGATTTGTTTAGCAAATGTAAAGACCTTATACATAATGGTTGATTTTTTTTTTTCCTTTCTCTCTGTTGTATATGTGAAGTCCATTCACAGAGTGTAACTGTGTCCCCAACCAAGCCTATATCTGTGCTGAGGGCATCCGGCGTTGGCTTAGCCTGGTCCTACAGACACCACTGCAGGCAAAGTTGAGCTGGAGTCGGTACGTCTCCAAGGTGCTCGCTGCAGCCAGTTGTGGAGGACACAGAGGCAACCGTCACAAGTGAATGACAAATAAGCACGATAATTTTTTTTTTACCTGTTAGTGAGAAAGGACATAGGCCCACTGGTGCTAAATACTCATCAAACCGCTGAAAGCAGGACAATTACCACCATCTTCCTAGCTCTAGTGCGTGAAATGTTTTGTCTTTATTATTTGTGAATATTAATGCATGTATTCAGTGTACTTTAGTCTATTTTTTGAAATTTTCTTTAAAGATGCACTCTTTCACTTGACTGTCTGGCCTTTTTCTGAGAAGTGCTGTTGAGTAGCTGGCTTGAGTGAACTTGGTCATCTGTATTTATTAGACTGTAATGAAGATACAGGTCTTTGATTTAGCCCAACTTAGCCTCCAGTTACACTGGTATTTACCACCCTGACAGAACAAAACAAGTAAAACAAGCCATTAACTGGACAGGTTTTTTCCAATGCAAAGACAGGTTGTATATATCCCATCCCTAATATCTGTTAAATGTAATTTGTGAAGCTTAGATTGTAATTTTTTTTATTAAATGTCATTATTTGGATTTTACTGGATTTTTATTTTGTTTTAGAAGTGGTCATATTGGTTGCGAAGGTTCATTTACGGCAAGGGCATATTGAAATGAAATTAGTAATTACAACAGCACCAGAAAACAGACCTTGCTTACGGTTGTTTTGTAAGGATTGATTCTTTGAGTTGCCATGTCTCAGAGTCTAAAGGCATGGGAGTTGGGTAAGTCCTCCAAGCAGAAGAATCCTGACTCTGGTCCCGTAGAAGAACACATCCTTTTTTAATTACTCACTGAACCTACATTTACATGCCACATACACGCTACTTTTCCTTGCATGATCATTTATATTTGAGAGTAACCTGAAGTAATTAACCTCCTACAAGACACAGCATTGATGGTGGAGTAGGTGGAGGACAGTTGCCCACAACAGGTGGGTACTAGAAATGGAATTGCCATTGGAAGATAGAGTGGCAGAGACGTTCGTGGGATGACGTATGCTTTGCAAACAGATGTTTCAACCTTCACGTTATTTCTATGGACCGATACAGCACTTGCAGTTTTGTTTTCCCTGCCATTACTGTATTACTGTAATTAATGACTCGCTTCTCGTTGGCAAGACAAGCAAAGATAACGAGAAAAGCAACAGTGCATAGCTGTGGTTAATCGCAGAGGTTTGTGGTATGAATTTGCTGTATTCCTGTCACTTGAGTTAGAGTGAACTTCCTGAGTGCTGAGCATACTTGAGGAAGGTAACATAATTTTGTTTAAACATTGCTTCTTGATTTATGCTTTGGGGCCAAGAAACGTGAGCCAGTTAGAGGACTTCTACTTAGTCTGGAAACTCAGAGTCACCATCATTCAAACTCTATTTGGAAAAAACTGTGAAAGTTTAAAGGAGGGGAGAGAACAAATGAGAGAAAAACCTTAATCTTTTGTCCCAGACCTTCTCAAGAAATCAGTGACTGTTTTTTTTAACTGAGGGATGAGTCTCAGGGGCAAGCATGGGCAGGAAAGCTGGACTCTCTAAGTGGTGTTAAGCGGAGCATGTCTCCTCTCTTTCCTCTTGTATGTCTTCCTCCAGAGTAACGCACAGGAAGTCCTCTATGGGCTCAGGTTTAATTTCCCTCCTGTTACCTTTTTCTAAGCTGAGTTCTTGCCTCCGGGAGGGCAGCGATGCTCTCAGGCTTCTGCTCCCGCAGCGGAGAAGGAAACAGGCTAAATGAGCAGAGGAAGAAGGATCTGAAGTTCAGGATGTTTTTTTTTCCCAGCAGACGCAGGCACTCATTTTGTAAAATACCAGTTTCAACAGCCCTCCGTTATATAAATTGTTGACTGGTTATTTGTTTTCAGAGTTTGTATATGTTTCCAGTGGTCTTTTTCCATTTAAGTCACAAAACTGTCTCTTAGATATTCAGTTCTCTCTCTTCTTTCTGATATTATGACTCATGCTCTCTGAGTCATACGGTGCCTACATTTGATTAACATAAATACGTGATGGGTTTGGATTGCTAAAGAACCAAGTACAGTGCAACCAAGAGGAGCTTTTTTTATACCTTAATAATATTTTATTGTTTCCACAATTCTGAAAGTGTAATTTCTGGCAAAATTGCTGACTCTTGAGAGAAATGTGAGGGAAAGTACATTAAAATAATATTTGTAACCAATTTCATGATTATCCAGTGAATGTTTTCCAGTAACCTTAGTTTGCAGGTTTTCTTCCTTTTGGGGCCAAGCACGGTGTTTATGCCTTAGACATGTTTTAAGCATATAGTCACACTTTACAGAACTACGTTTGTAGTATTTATCACACCCACAAGAGATGAGTACGTCTTATGGTGGATGTATTGTCTGAAGTCTTTTCTGTCCTTGTGTGCATTGACGCCGTGGAACGCTCTGTATTGAGACCTCTCGTGGTTGGACGTCTCCTACGTGGTCCTCCACATGCCTCTATTTTTCCAAACTCTGCGTTGACCTAGCGAGCTCTTCCCTTGAGACCTGCAGCAAGACTCAGACTTGACCTAACTCTCCAGCCCAAATCCTTGCAAAATCTAATGTTATTACGTTTTTAAATCCTTCAGTGCTATGAAAGGAGGAGGAGGTTGTCTCGCTCTTTGTATGTGACCGTGCTTGTTTTGTTTTGAAGGTGTACAAGGGAGAAGAGACCACATTCCACATCTCAGGCCTTCAAGTCAACACAGACTATCGGTTTCGCGTCTGCGTCTGCCGCCGGTGCTTGGATACCTCACAGGAACTTAGTGGACCTTTCAGCCCATCCGTTGCCTTTATGCTTCAGCGAAATGAGATCATGCTCGCAGGAGAGATGGGGAGCATAGATGATCCCAAGATAAAGAGCATGATTCCTACTGACGAACAGTTTGCAGCCCTCATTGTTCTTGGCTTTGCAAGTTTGTCGATTATATTCGCCTGTATATTACAATACTTCTTTATGAAGTAGAGAATTCAATGGAAGTTTGAGATACAAATTTAACTAATGCTACGCATTATAATCCACACATTTATTCAGATATTCCCTTTTTTTTAAAATCCTTTTGTTCTACCATACATTTTATATACTTCTCTTGTTTTTACAGTTCTAGCTTGAAGAAAGATAAATCAGTGTTTTGATGCACCTTTTTGAAATTCAAAACTAGGAAGTGGTCAAACTGGAGAAACAAGCAAACCAGATACCAAAAGCAAGATTTTTTTTTTTTCCTTCACAGTTTCAAAATTGTCACCAATTTGCCTTTTCAATGTTGTTTTGTTGGTTTTTGTTTTTTCCACTGACGTTCTTACAGTCGCTTATTTTATCTTACTTTTTAGGAAACTTTAATCATGAGTCACTTTTTTGTCTCTTCTTTTTCCTCCTAAACGTTAGTCACAAGTGTGTATAGTGGTAAGACTAGGATACAGTGTTAGTCAACAGTACCAGGTTTTCCTTGAACAGTATTAGCAATGTCGCCTATGAATTATTCACTACATTTCCCCTGTTTTTTCAAGATAAAACCTAAGTTGTTATTTTAACTGTTTAGCGCATTTAAATCGGAACAATATCCTGCAGTCGAAAAACCTTTTTAATTATCTGTTATTTTTACAGTTACAACACTATAAACTGCCTGTATAAGAAATCAAATAACCAAACTGCATATAAATTATGAAGCATTATAGATTTTTTTTTACCATTTTGATTCCTAGCAGTAATTTTAAGTAAGAGGGCATTGTGCAATAGTTAGTTATTCCCGTGTTCAGCTATTTAAAAGCTGCTTTAACTTGTCTGTTTGTCACTGTATATAACTATTCCTAATCTAATACTAGATACTATTCTATTATGTTCAGCCTGATTTATCTGATTAGAGCTGGTGACAGCTTACTGCCTCTACTGAATTAGGTGAGATTTACACTCAATATAAGCAAACTTTACTGTCAGTTGTTTTCTTAAAAAAAATTTTTATTTTTTTTTTTTTGGAGGGGTATCCATTTTATGGAACTTTCTTGGAGGTATCAGAAATTCGATCTGTTTATTTTAAATACCTTAAACGTGTGTCTACGCTATTCTTACCACAGGGGCTAATTGAAATAACTTGGTACGTGGCAAAATTCAGACGAGAGTCCTGCAGAGGAATAGTCCCTGCTCTGATGGGAGCGTCCCCCCTCCTGCCTGCCCCTTCCCCCCCACGTTTTAACCCATCAAGATACTAGATTTTTTTAACTCTTGAGTCATTGGGTTATTTATATTAAGTCAACATTGTGCGAGTACCTCAGGGACATAAATGAGCTGGAGGTGCAAATAGATTCCAAAAGGGTGCAACAGACACAGTGTATTTCCCTGCCTCTTGTTTTTGTATATTTTTGCTACTTGGTTTTGCTTTTGTCCTAGCTATTTTGTGCTCTGTCTCCATCGTCTAAGATTCAGTGTCCTGTACTAGCATAATAGTCCCTTAACCAAAGTAATGGGGAAAAAAACAACATTATTTTTGTTTTAGGTTTATTTATACTATATACTGCATACAGTACTTTAAATACCAATTACAGTGCAATCTTTTATTTATTGTAAAAAAAAAATAAAAAATAAAAAGTGTACTTATGTACTAATCCCCCTCCCTACCCTCCCTGTAGCATGTTATATTTTGTCTGTTTTATACTGTTGTACTTTAGGTCAACTTTTTACCTGGCAGCATTCCTAGTATTATTAATCTTCTTACATTTTCTTGTGTTTTTGAAGATGGGAGCATCTAGTACAATAAATGCCAAAAAAAGAAAAAAAAAAAAAAAAAACCAACCATTATCAGTGATTCCAACGTTTACATGTATCCAAAAACATAATCATCTCTGGAAAGAAAGTGCTAAGATCAATGAATTATTCTGTGTGCCTCTCTAGATGTAGCAAATATTAGAAATGTTCTGTATTTTGTTATTGACTATAATTAGTTTAATTTAGCCTTGCAAACTAATGGCATTGAGCTAAATATATATATTTTTTTGGTTTTGCCAAAGTCATGGCTTGTCAAATTTATTTACATCTTATTTAAATTTATTTGTGATATGAAACTTTGTGACCTTGCATCTGTATTTTGTGAGCAAAGCATAGACAGCTGTTTTCAACGGAGGGGAAAAGAGTGTATTTTTTAAAACAATGAAAAGACCGCTAGTTTGGAAACTCAGAAATTTGAATAGATTCCCTTTTTTATTTTTGGAATATTGTTTCAGCATTGCTGCTATGAAGTCCAAGCTTGACACCTTTTTTTAAAAAAAAAAATGCTTTAATAAAAAAAAAAAAGGAAAAAAAAGCCCACCTTGCTTTAGATGATATAATCAATTTTGAAAGTTTGAAATACAAATGATACTAAAAGCAACGAGCTAGAAGTGTAGAGAAAAGCAATCAGTTACACTTGAATCATTTCTGTCATTGCTAATTTGTTTGGTGTCCTTTGTAATCACGCTAACGAGAACGCCCAGTCCAGCCCCAAGGTAGGAGTTGGCCTGTCCCGTAGGAGTTGGGACAGGCCCTCAGTAAGTTCATTTGACGTTCTTTGAGTTGGTATATTCTGCCGTAGTGATTTGATTGTCCTTCGTGTATTAACAAGACGACACAGCGTGATGGATGTTGAAGCATTCCCGTTCTGATGGCCGTTCCCGCTGACCCGCCGTCGCCTCGGCTTTTCCCGTGCGTCTTCGTGCCCTTTGATCCGGCGGCGGCGGGCGTTGAGTCCAGCCTCAAGGGCTCTCTGCTCTCAAAGAAACGATGAACAACTGCCGCCAAAACAGGTAGAATGAAACACTAAATATTTAAAACCCTTAAGGAAGGAGAGAGATTTTTTTTTTTTTATATTATTCTGCCTTTTTCTTTATGAACTTGAGATGTTTTCTAACCTGTTCGTCGGCTATGGTAGCTCAGTATTCAGTGTCACAATTGAAAAGTGCCCTAACTGAATGTGTATGAACCTTATCCTTGCACAGTTCTTTAAATTGAAGAAAAAAAAAGAGAAAAAAAAAGTTTTTACCTCACTACGGGAACATACATTCCAAGCTTTTCAACTTTAAAAAAAAAAAAAATAATCATAAGTTTTCTTGTAAATTTTAGACTATTTCATATGCATTGTATTAAAACTGCCATATCAATTTTAATGTATAGATTTTGCAAATACTACACTATGTATGTAAGACTTAACTGTATCTGTAGTGTATATGTAATATATTTATGCTCAATAAATGTTTTAATTCTTTCTGATATTACCAGGAGTTTTCTTAATTGAAAAATTCAGTCTTCCTGTGGCCACTTCCTAGCAGGTCGGTGGTGTAGATGCAACCTGAAGCGGGAGTGGGAACCCCGAATTTATCTCGGGATGTTTCTGATTCGTAACTGGGATGACTTTGTGTTATTCCTGAAGCATTTGCTGGTGCCGTTCAGCAGTTGGTGGCATAATTTTTTCTTAGAGCTAAACACAGCGCAGATTGCTAGGCCACCCGCTGGAAAGGTGACGTTCAGCCAGGCTGTTACCTGTGCCGTGCACCGTGCCGACGTTTTGAGCTCAGCATCAGCCCGGTGAATGCCGAATTCCTTCTCGCCTGAGCTGGGTTCTGTAGCCCCCCTCCCCGTTTCCCCTGTTCGTGGGAAGTCGTGGTCCTCGCCCTGGCTCTGCCTGGTTTTGGACGGCACGGGCTGTGGCCGCGAGCTCTGGCCGCTGCCCGCAGTCGGCTGCCCCTGGCAGGGCTGCTGTACAGTGAGCAGAAGTTTATAGAAATAATCTTAAAGTCAGGTTTCTGCAGTGTTTTCGTCACTTCTTTTAAATAGCTTGCATGAAAATTTAAGGATGATAAAAATATACCTAGATTTGTTATCTCTTTGTAATTAAACACTTGAAGCTTTTCACTTATTTGTTAATTACGTGCAATAAATTCAATTACTCATCATAAGGAATTAATCTACTATGTACACATATTTCTTGGCAAACACATTGTTTGTTTTTAAACAGCTTTTCTTCCCCAAATCACTGCATAAATACAACATTTTATTTGTTTGCTTTTTTAATTACTGCAATTTACAACATGAGTGGGTTTTTCCTGGGGAAATACAGTATTTTTTTTCCACTTGGTGGCTCAGCTTGGTGCTTGGGGGGGTGTGTGTGTGGTTTATTTATTTATTTAAACAGTGCTTGCCAGTACAATCTCACTTTAACAAAATCTTTTAAATATGTCTATAGGATAGTGATCAGCACTTCGGTACTTGAAGAGATCTTTTCTTTTCAGTTGTCCCTGGGTTCCGCTGTCGCCGTGGGTGTCTGCAGAGGTGATGGAGCACGGTTAAAGCCCATGGGAGTGAAGGAGGATTTAGGTGTTTGCTGTTCCAGCGGTGAATGTTGTCTCGTAACGTTAGAGTCCACAGGTTCGGTGCAGAGGTACTGGGTCCCTTCCCCGCGCCCAAACTAGGCAGAGGGGGGGTAAGTCGCGCTAAATTGCCAACGGGTTTTGTTTTACGAGGAAATACGGAGCAATTTCTAACCAGACTTGGGCAATACTGTATTTAACATCTCTTCCCTGCTAATACCTGCTGGGGCAAAAGTACCTGCTTTGAAAAGTTTGGAAGTAGCGCGTGGGCTTGTATTTTTAGATATTTTCGTGGCCTCGCAAACGACCTCCAGGCTGGTAGTTGGATGTGGACCGTGGCACATCTCGCAGGTTGAGCAATCTCCAGGTCTGTCTGCGGCAAAGCCTGGCCACCGGGTCGGTGGCTGCTGTTTCTATAGCAGCAGCAATTCTCTCTCCTCTCGGTAATCAAAGAGCCCGTTCAGAAACGGAACGGGTAGAATTTGTTTTGCTTTTGACTTCAGCCACTGTTGCAAGTTGGGAGCATGTTTGGTTTGGTGGAGGAGACTTGAGCCCTGTTTAAAGGGGGGATCTCTGCGTGGGAGACCGGTGTTACCAAAGCCAGATGCGATCTGAGCCACCTGCTCCCCGGGACAAATAAGAGCAAACAGGATCTGGAGGTAGCGTCAGTCCATGTTGTTCACCTCCTGTGGAGCTTTTCCTGCCAGACTCGTTCAAGTATTTGAATTTTTGGAGATGTTCAAATTCTGCCTGCTATAAATAGCACATTCTTGAAGGGAGGGAGATCTTAACTCCAGCCTTTCTGCCAGGGGACCGAAGCTCTCCTGCATCTCCCTCCTCTCTTGAAGCGTAGCAGAGGTATTTGAAGATACCCCTGGAAATGAACTACTCGGTGCTGGCTAAACCAGCACCGCCTGAGCTACTCCTGCCTCATGGGCAGGGGTGAGCCTGGCTGGTGTTCGCAGCCAGGTGGGAGCTTGGCTGAGTTACCCGAGGTCTCCTGTCCCTTCCCGGTCGGCTGCTGGAGCAGAGTTCCCCGGGGAACGCTGCTTCCCTTGCCTGAAGGGCGGGAGGGTGGTACCTGGGTGGTGGTGGAAGCTCAGCGTTTCGCCATCGCTGGCGGCTGAGTACCACTGTTGTGCTGTGCTTGGCGTCCGTGGGGAACGAGCAGCTCCTTCTCCCGCGTGGGGCAGGGAGGGGAAGGTCTGTCAGGACCGTGAGTGGGAGGAAGGAGCTCCAGCCTGTGTCTGTCGATTTAAATCGCCACTCTTCAAAGGCCCCGGTGTATTTTTGTCCTTTTTGCTGAAGTTTAAGATTGCAGACAACACATGGGAATTAAACTGGTAGAACGTGGCGAGATGAGTCCTGATGCTCACAGCCCACCCAAATCTCCACGCCGACCACTGGGAAGCTGATGGAGCTGAACTGCTCAGCTCCTGCCAGACCTGGACCAAAACCTCTTCCTCCTCTTCCGCTTGCCCTTGTGCTTGTTCGGGATTAAACAAGTGGTACAAAAAGAGACCGGTTCATCTTTTTAAAGAAGATTCCAGCTGCAGCCTAACCTCTACCCCTTCATGCCAAACCTAAACAGATCCTTCGAGATCCCAGCAAAGCTTGAGCAATTGATGGACTAGGGAGATGGGTGATTCCCCCCAGCATCAACGACACCTACATGAACCCCACGGTTCTGTTAGACCTGTCTGTACCCTGAGGTATTCGAGAAAAGTTACAAAGAAATTATTGTGGAAATGTGATGTATAAATTATATTTTCCTGTGCAAGTCTTTTTCTAGAATTATGGCAGAATTCATGATGTATTATGATTTATTGAAGTGGTGTAGAATTATATTCTCTGTCCGTTATATTCACCTGCCTTGGAGTGAAGATATAAATGTCATCCCTTATTCTTTTCAGAAATGAGAACCACAAGCAAGCAAGAGAGGAGGATACGGACATTATGTTTCAGTGTTTTTATGGCTGAGTGGGAAAAGCCAGCTGAGATCCCTTGAAAGGGCTATTTCATCAGTATTACATTTAACAAGTTCTAAATGATTGCATCTGTTTCTGCTCTTGACAATTGCTCTCTCACAATACCCAGATTCTTGGCTGGGCTAAATAAAAAAAAAAAAAAAGTCTCTCAAACACAGTGGATTAGCTGCTATCCCTTGTTATTTAGGTGAATGTGCTGTTATTATTTCAGTAGCTATATTTATTGTACTAATTGCTGGCAGAGATGGTATTGCATGCAGTCAAAACTATTTTTAGGTCTACTAGCATGGTTAATAAATAACTGCTTGGGTCAGCGTGCTCAGTGGATGTCATTTCTTGGTAATTTTATTAGCTCTTCTCTCACTTTCTGTCATATGAAAGCTATTATTCTCACAAATGAAATGGAGCAAACAGCAGGGATGCAGAAGTCTTGTGAGGATTAATATGTGAATGGAGTTGAGAAATTCACCCTAATCCAGTGCAAATATTGCATTTATTAATTTATAGCTCAAATGCCCTTTCTTTCCACAAAATGCTTGCGAGCTGATGATCTCGGTGTCCTCGGTGGGGATGCGGCACTGCACACATTGATGTCCCCAGGCAGGATGCTGCTCGGTGCCCGCCCAGCCGTTGCTGCAGCGCGCTGGGGTTTGGTGCGCTGAGAAAAAGCGGGTCTCGGCAATCAGCAGGGCCGAATATTCCCCGGGATGCTGCTGTACGGACTTTGTACTGTGTTAGCTGTAGCTCTGAAACTGGTGGTTGCTCTGGGTCGCAGCGCTTAAGCTGCTTCTGCTCCTTTCTTTGCCTTCTCTCCAGTATCGGTGTTGGGCGTTTCTTCTGCACGTGATAGCCCTGTCTCAGGTCCTTCTTGTTTGAAGTGTGACGTGATTGCCTTCAGCGTTTTGAAATCCAAAACATCCTAGCTATGCAAACCTCTGATTGTTCTCTAAATAAGCCCTGCCGGGGCAGCGATGGTGCAAGCCCCCTCCCCTGGCTGGTGTCAGCCCGTCTTGCAGGCAGGGACGCACGTTCAGGTCCCACCACAGCCTATGGCCAGGGCACTCCTCTAGCTACGGGGCAGACTCCGAATTACACTGGGGTGTGGGGAATCGGGCACAAGGCACAGCAAAAACTGAAGAGAAAGCAGGTAAGTACAAACCTCCCGTGGTTTTTGACACCGCGGCAGGAGCAGCTGGTCCGAGGTGACTTTGTCCAAGGCTGGGGCAGCCGGGGACAGCGGCTCTGCGAGTGGCATCGGTTAGCCTTGCGGGTGAGCTTTTTGGGAGAAAGAAACCGCTGTTGTGATCTGAGCACGTCTGAAGTGGTTTTGTTTCCTTGTATGTATTGGCACGAGACCGGGGATGCTTAGGGAGCGGCAAAGGCGGCCGCTCGCCCGAGGGACGAGCCCCATGGCAGAGCTGCGGTACCCACCGGGCACAGGGAGACCCTCTCCGCAGACTCACGACGGTTCAGTGGGTTCAAAACCACACGTTCGATCCAAACGAGCTCAGAAGATTGTATCTTTTGTAGCCCCACGCTGGTGCCCCTGGCACAGCACGGGGAATTTTACAAAACCCAATCGCGTTGTCACCGCTTGATAAAAATACCGAGGTGCTATCGACCGGGCAGAGCACGCAACCGGGTGTGATCATGAGTATCGGCTTAACTTTTGGTGAGGATCTCTATACGAGTTTTTGCTGTCTTTTGTAATATCGGCGTGTTAAAGCTATCTAAATCTCTGCACCTCGGAGCTTGTTGCGCTGTGGGCTCATTGCAGACAGGGCTGGGGGTGCGAGAGTCCCTGCCCGCCTCTCCTAACGAAGGACGATTCGCTGCGCCGGGTTGTTTGTGGAAGGAGCCTGTGCCGACAACAACGTGAATAAAGGCTTGGAAATCGCCATGCCTTTTCTTTCTCATGGAGAGCACCGCAATCATGTGAAAATCAATCAGAACGTGAGGAAAAAAAAAAAAAGAAAAGGGAGTAACGTTCTTCCCTTTTGATCCAGCAGCGTTCAAAACGGGGCCGAATGCCGGGAGAGCATCTCCTGTGCCCTCAGAGCGGAGTGTGGAGTACTTTATTTCTGAGAGCGATTTTACCTTCCGGACCCGCACATGTCACCAAACCTTCATTTCACTGCCGGTGAGGGAAACGAAGCAAGCGTGGAGAGCAAGAACATGCCTTCATGGCACGTGTTTTATCTCCAGTGCAGCCAGGGACGCAGCCTGTAGGCTTTCAAAAGGATGTGTCTGTGCACAGAACACGAGAGCGGCGGGTTGCCCGCAGGTCAGCGCTCCCTTGAGATGCTCTTTGGGAGTGAGAACCCTCCCGGTGAGAGGGGGCCCAGGCAGCGGTCTCGCCACTGACGTCTGTCCGGAGCCGGCCCCGTGTCTGAAGGACGTTGGCACTAGTCCCTGAACGCCCAAACCCACAGGAAGGCTAAAGGGGCTGGGGGCCGCTCGCATCCCATCAGGCGGTTTGCTGGGACGCTGCCCAACGCTTACAGTCCTCTGCGCACACGCAGTACCGAGAGCACGTACCCGGTGAGTCTGGGGGCATTTCTTGCTCTCCAGACTTCACTGCAGAGCCGTGCTTCTCTTGCTGAGCAAAACTGCGTCAGTGTGTTTGCAGGACTTGGAGAACTGGGAGAAACTCGCAGTCAGCATCCCGGCACACAGCTCTGAGATGAAGTAGAAGCTGCTTT